>JABJVR010000095.1:8932691-8942871 GCA_025773905.1 Chitala chitala
TTTTTTTTTGCAGATTACGGGTTTTGTCCATATTCACTTTAAGGGTTCTAAATTGCCCCTATTAAAACTAAACGGCCCCCCCCCCCCCCCGTTGTTTGCTTTCTTCAACAGTCTAAGTTTGAAAGAAATGCCTCTGGATGTTTGTTGCAAGTATGTTCAGTAAGTGCATATGTGCGAGGTTAATGAAGGGTGAATATAGTGCACTAATGTAGGGGGGTTGGGATTAATTCTTTTGCAACAGGGAGCATTAAACCATACTGACAGCGCAGTCTGTGGCACAGCGTCAGTGAAGTGGAATGTGTAACTCGTTTATACGTGGACAGGGACAAAAAGTTGGAGTAAAGCTATAGTTTTGTTTGTTTTTTCAACTTGCATGCTACAGAGAGATTAACCCACTTTCGATCTTTTACGTTCTGTTAAATTGACAGTTGCACTAATTTTGTGGAAACGGCCATCTACGTCCATTGAGTAATGAGGTAATTGTGATCGTGAATGCCTGGATATTCTGCCTCCTGTGAAGAAATCAGATTTGTGGACTGGTTATCTAGTCCCCTGTAGAGAAATAGGGTTTATTCAGTGGTTGTCCCTACCCCTTGGTAGAAGAAGCTTGGATAAGTCCTTTAAATGGGTTTATAGGCCTGTATTTGTTCTGTGTCGTTCCATCTTGCAAATAATGTACTTATTTGTTGCATCTTGGCCATCTTTTATTGAGTTCTTGACACGACCCCCATCCATTTGGCTGCTGTTTTGCAGATATGGAGTGATCGCAATGTAGTGTAATGGTGGGGACCCTGCCGCGGTTCAGCCACAGCCCACTCAGAGGTACAAGACAATTAGCCACTGAACTAAAGAGTCAAGTCCTCCCTTGGAGGGCTAATCACTCTCCTCTCCTGTCTACCAAGGGTTCTGCTGTGGAGGTGTTTGCTTCTGCTCCAGCTAGCACCTCATAGGACTCGTTTTATTATGCAACTCTATTTGTATTAGGGGAGCATCTGTTGATTTAATTTGATTAATGAGTGTTCTATCCATTAATTTTTTACATGTAATGAAATATTTTTTACCCACACTTGAACAAAATGTTTAAAGAAGTTATGTAGGCAAGGGGACCTTATAATCCACGCTTGATAAATAACGTAGAAAAAAAGCATGCAATTTATAAATAACACTTATCTTGGAATTGTGAGTACGTTAACGAGCATCAGATCCCGCCTTGTTGTCACCCAGAACCAACCACATACGTATATTTAACCAAATCACCAAATATAAGGAAATGTTAGACTTTATGATGTGAAATTATGGTGAAATCCACAGTTACAAGAAAGGAAAGAAGAGGAATATTGAGTGAAATCAAATCTAAAAACATTTGAAGGTGTGTTTTGAGCTTTCACTATAACAGTCGTTTAGGACTGATTTAGGCATTGTTTCATTTCTTTTCTAGTCCTGATTTCTCCAAAAATTATGTACACATGGGTTGTTGCTGGTGTGACTATGTGTCAGTTTTCACATCAGTTTGTTTTTATTTTTTATTTTTTTAAATTTTATTTAATCCTGAGTTTTGTATGGAAAGTTGTATATGCATGTTTGGCCTTTATTTTGAATATATGCTATGTTTTATAAATGAGGCTTGAAGTCTTTCAAGAAATAGAATGACGGATGTAATGTTAAATTTAGGTCAGCTAAATGTTTGTAAAATGGGGAGGTCTGGAGCCTATCCCACAGAGCTTAGGGCACAAGGCATGAGACACCCTGGGTAGGGTGCCAACCCATTACAGGGCACAGTCTTACACACACTAATACTGTAGGCAATTTGGAATCACCACTCATCTTACAAGACACGTTTTTGGACCATGGGGTGAACCCGAGCACCTGATGGAAACCCAGAAAGCACCGAGAGAACATGCATGTCCATGCACACGCACTGGAGATGAGTGGCACCCCCCAGCCCTGGAGGTGTGAGCTAGTGTGCCTCCCTAGTTTTTGTCTTTAACCAGTCAATTTAAATTTTTTTACTTTAACCTAAAGATATTAAATTGCAGTTTGATATAGTGAAATGTGTAATATGTTTAAAACTGGCAATTAGAGAAATTCTGTAGTTTGCCGCTTGCACTGAGACAACACAAACAACAAATACATTTGGTTGGATTTATTGGACTTTGTAATACAAGGCATACCACAGTGTCTACACATATAGTAATTACTGTGTTGTGTATTTGAGTCATTTGCAATAGGAATAATGTTTTTGTGTCTGAAAAATGGGGAAGGAGCAGTGGAGGAAAAACAACCTAGTAGTAGAAGAAATTTGGGACCAAAAATGAAAATGCTTCTAAACTTTCAATAGTTTCTGCCCTTGTGCTTTTTCTTGTTTTTGCTTTTCTCCTTTCTTCCAGTATACAGCCACCAACGCGTGTCTCTTTATGCCACAGAGAATATTGTCCATGTGCTGCTGTTGTCTTGCTATCTGAGCAAAATAGTTCTGTGAGCCATAAACCGAATATTTGAGGATTAGCCTCAAGGGTTTTTATAAATCGAATTATTCGAATACTTTGACTGATTGTTTCAGCCCTAATTGGTATGCACATGTGACATGGCTGATTATTTAACTAACAGCAAGAATTCAGCCTAACTGATATGTGATGTCAGGGAAACTAGTTTACCAAGGTTCTTGTAACCATTTACTTACTGAAACAAGCATTAGTCAGTGGAAACAGCTCTATAGTAAAGTTGTATCTTTCACAGTTTTCGAAACAAATTATCTCAGTCGCTGGTTTGGTTTTAGCCAAAGTATCACAGATTAGCTGTTTAGCTGCTATGAATGGAGCAGTCATGGACCTCCACTTGAAAGTCTGCTAACAGTATTAGTCTGTTACAATATTAAACAGTTTTTGTTGGTGCTGTAAGACAATACGCCCTTGACTGGATCTAGGTGTGGGGCCACAGGGGTAAAGGCTCCTGTCTGAAATCTGATTGGCCCCTTTAGTGCCTCCGTCCTATCAGTCACTAGTCACTTCAGAAAAGCATATTAAAGACATATGTTTGTCCCTCTCTTTATCGCTCCCACATTTTAAAGAAACGAACCTAGACATGGTGCATCTTGACGATGGTTGGGATGTGCTAAGTTTTTACTACCACAGGCCATATAAAGTCTACTGCTGGACTTGGATATATTCCTGCTGAACCCAAAATAGATCAAGATGCATTTGTTTGGCACCACAGGTATGAAGATGTTAAAGTTAGCACCTCAGTCCCCAACCTGCTAGAGTGTGGAAATATCAGCCTACAGTTTTTCTGGTCATCATGCTCAAATGTTAATTCTTTCCATCTATTGCCTGTGGTTGCTTCTAGTCTGTTTACAATAAAATTTCTATTTATTTTGATATAGCGCCTTTCACAACCACTTTGAAATTCCATTCTTGTAGTAAATGTCATAGACTCAAGCGACCCATCGTGTGAGTGTCTGTTTCTATACCTCCTGTGTGTGGTTGGGGGTTGGCCACTGTCTCACACTGTTATTGTTCTGTGGTGTGTGACATTTAACCTGTCATTTATACTCATCCATGTATGTTCCTTTCAGGCATGTCATTTCTGTGTTTTGATCCTTCCTTTTTCAGACGTTCATGTTTGAAATGCATGTTTGACACTTTCCGAGGTGCTTTTTATAGGCTCGCATTTCCTTTTTTCTTCTCTTGATGCCATTGAGCTGCCAACGTTACACCCCCCCCCCCCCAACACGTCCATGTTTCTCCACCCCTCCTCCATCTTCCCTCTAACGACCTCCAACCTAAGGCTCATTCTTGTAGCAATTTTCCTCGTCGTTTATAGAATCTTGCTCCACGGGGAAATCTCCTTTGTCTGACGGAGTGCTCCACATTGTTTGATATTTCATTCCTAGTGCAGGGAGGAGACGTATTGCAGGCAAGCATGTCTGATTGGCTGAAGGGGTTTTTTTTTTTTTTTGTCGTCCAATAAAGCGAATGCCTTCTTGTCTTTAACATGAGGGCCTGGTCCTTCAGACTGATCATTCGCTTACGTTGAAATTTTTACTCTTGGCTTTGTCTTGGTATTTCATATGTATTTGATGGGCATGTGTCACCTGTGATCCTGTTCTTAGCTCTGCTCTTTGTCGTTGTTATTGTTTGTATAAAGAGACTCACTTCTTCAGCCTGTATGTAATAGGATGCATGTACACTGTCTAATCTGACAACATATGCTGCTGGTCAGCATTGCTGTGGATCTTGGTGCGTAATGTGGGGGGCTTGTTTGAGCAGGACTGGCTTCATGCTTGTCCCTAGTCTTCTCCTGTTTGTGGGACATCAGCTGTACACACCAATGCTATGTAGTAATCCTGGAGCCCCCTCCCAAGCTGCCAGTGGCCTTTGTTTTTAATTGAGGTATTATGCAGTGTCATTAGTTGATGTAAAGAGGCAGGAGGGCCACGAGTGTGTGAATGTGTACCCGTCTTAACTGATGATAATGGAGTTTTCAGAATTGTACCGTTGGCATTGCATGGTGGGTGTAGCGCAGAATTAGTTTAACGCCACTGTGTAACGTCTCTCGTGCATAAAATGTGTTCATGACTGCTGGATGCTAGAGTGACTTCGAGACTGCAGAAGAACACAGCAGAAACTGGGAGGTCCTTTGAAATGAGCTTGCAGACTGAAATGATTTTGATGTCGGAACAGCTTAGTACAGTATTGTAAATGGATTCAAAATTAATATTTGGTTTGTTTAAAAAAAAAAAAAAAGTGCCATATTGGTCAAATTTGATGAGCATATTTGAAGGCAGCTCATCTGTTTTGTCCAGAATAACCTTCAAAACCAAAGACGTGATTATTTTTGACACGTTGCATAGCAGTGTGATGCTTTTCCTAGAAATTCCCAAATTCCAGCAGGATGCATTTTTTGAAATGTTGGATGCAAAACCTGTCTATGGGCTTCCTGGATATTAAAAGGACCCTTGGCTTCAGTTGTTTTTTGGCATTCCATGCCTAGAAGTTGTACAAAGAAAATGCTGACAACTTAATATTTTTGTCCAACTGTGCATTTAATGACTTGTTTTGTCTAATTAAATGTTCACATGCAACCCCCTTAGAGATGTGGCAGAATCTCTTTGATTATACAGCCAACAGTGGCCTTAAGCTTAGAATAGAAATGAACATAAAGCAAGTCTTCCTATTGGATAACAGGGTAGACACATGATCAGGACAGCCAACCAAGCAGAAAAGCCCTCGGTCTGGTCAGATTTAATTACTCGTTTTACGAGAAGTAAATGGCTCTGTACACTTTCTACAGTGACTGTATTATTAAAGTGCAGTTTGTTTTTTAACCTTAACTTGGGGTGCTTGATGACCTTTGATGGTGTTTTAAATGTTTGTTAATATCTGAACTGTGGTAGCTTGATTATTTAAGTGGCACAAACCAGCACAACCACAATTCTCCCAAACCATTCCAGTTTGGGTGAAATCAGAACCTAATGGGGTGTTGGATTGTATAATCACCTCCAAACGACAGTTAGTTACAATTAAAAGCAGCTCAAATGAAAAATTTCAATGGCACAAATGCAGCACCAACAATTTATACAGGTTTGGAAGATAAATGGGGTGGCAACTTCACACAGGTGTGACGTAACCATCCTTGTAGCCGACCCCCCCCACCTCTCTTAGTGGCTGTGAAAATACCTCTGTCCAGCCTGAAGGGGGGGGTCATGTTGTCATAGAGACCAGTTTCCAGAAGAATCTTAATTATCTGGGGGGGCTTTAGCTATACTGCCTATACACATGTCTGGGTGCGGGAGAAATGGTATAACAATAGCTCTAGGTTTGCTCACATGTTTCATACTTCAGGAAGAAGCTGCCTTTGCCTGAGTCATCCTCGACTGCTATTTCTGTTCAAATAATAAGGCAACATAATTAGATTTTGTAAATGGCTGGAATTGTAGCTTTATTGTGCTGTCAAAATTGTACTTTGAGGGGTGAATTGCAGTGCAGGTTATCATAAGAGGACGACTGAAGGGACAGGTCAAAACAGAGGACACATTTGTTAATTGAAATTGGACACTTTTATGGACAACCATTTTTCGTCAGCCTAGTTATTCTATTGTAGCCTGTGTGAAATCTGTCTTGTTCCACTGTGCTATGGTTCTTGTTTTGAAGAAGACCATTAATTGGGATTTTTTTTAGCTGCCACAGAAATCCTAAGAAGCTCCTTGTTTGTTTTTCCTGTGCTGGTAGTCCAGGTGTCCTTATGTAATCTGTGCTGCAGAGCTCTTGCTATGTTACCTCATAAGCCTGTCATGACAGTACTTCACTGTGTACCAACTCTGTTATGTGTGCTGTTTTCGCATGGTTCAAAGCACTGTTTCAGCCTCAGGTCCCGCACATGTACTGAGACTGTTGACGAGTCTTGGTTTCTTGCAGGCAGTGGCCTTAAATGATGGCTGATGTGACGTGGCAGCCTGTCAGTCACGTGTTGTTTCATAAGGAGAGAAGTAGCTCCTGATGGTGAGATCAGCCTTGCTGCTTCTCTGCTGCCACTGTCTGAAAATGGCTTTGTATACCTCTTTGTGGGCCTTGCAGGGCAGGAAATGCAGGACGACTTTCTGTACTCAAGGTAACCTAGGCAACAAGCTGTTGTAGCAAGAGTGTAGGTATTGATTTACCCATGGGCCCTTATAAGGGGAGGGGTTGTGTGTATAAAATTGGTAATTATTTAAATGAAGATGAAAATATTTGCATTATTATGGTAAATGTTTGGGTTTTTTTTTTTTCCTTTTTTGCTGTTGGCCTGTTACTGCTCACCTTAATTTAGCTTGTGTTCATATTTCATACGTGCTGATTGGATGCTTAGGTTCATGCAGGAGTTGAGGTAATGTGCAATACCTTTTGTACAATTGAGAGCAAGGTGCTAAATTGCAACAAGGCAGTTTTGTAGGGATGTTGCCTCCGTCAGCATGGCTATCACATGGAGTCCAGCTATTGAATGCTAATTTGTCAGTCTGCATAGGATCTTGTTGTGTTGCCTGAGAGAGAGGGTGACGGTTTTCCTTTCTGTAAAGGTGTGGTGCTTGTTTTGCTAGTTGTGTACACTGTGTGGATTCTGCTGATCGTGTGTGTGTGTGTGTGTGTGTGTGTGTGTGTGTGTGTTGTTAAATCTGTCAGATCTGTTTACATACCCATCACAAATGCTTTGTAGGATGGACTTTGAAAATCGGTCAAATACGTAAATGCTCCAGATTTATTAATATCCATTTCATTTTTTACTTTAGGTGCACCAGTGGATTAAATTATGACTTTACTGCACAAATATGCATAGCCGACATGTACCTTTAATTTCATTAGTTTAGTTTTTCAGTAATTGGATATAGCAGACCAGTAAAATGCTAGGAACGTGATTTAAAGCATTTTTATTCAGCCTCATCTCCTGAGCTTAGCAGAAGACAAACACCCAGCTGCAAAGTTTCCAGTTGCTCAGTAAATCACTGTGGGCCTGGAAATGTTCCAGCGTTCAGGTCTTTTGGAGGCTCCGTTGTCCGTGACCAGAATCATAGGTGTGGGTGCCTCTTTTCACATGATCTGCCCAAGAACTTTAAAATTGTGTGACTCATTCCCCGGAGCTAACAGAAGTGGTTTATGTTCTTGGTAACTCTTCTGGATTTCTCTGTGTAATGTTAAAGGTAAAAGCCCTTTTTAAAATGCCTGGTTCTGTTCCTTTTTTGGCAGTTTTGGGCAGTAGCTCATGCTGTGTCTCTTCGGAGCGCTTGCTGTCCTTCCTGGTTTGCTTTGGTTGGTTTTGCCTCTTTCTGTTGTCACCTTCCTTCTGTAGCCATGTGTACCCTCATGTGTAGTGCTTGTCTTTCCCCCCGGCAACCTTTTTTTTTTTTTTTTTTTTTTAATAAATCAGGTGAACCTACATGTGCAGCAAATAAAACATCTGCACCACTATTGGAAAAGTTGGTGAAATGTTTGTATTTAATGACCATTAAGTAGCACTGTTGCTTTATACCTCCAGAGTCATGGGTTAATATCTGACTCTTGCTTGCTTATGTGTGCGTGCGTGCGTACGTGTGTGTGCGTGCGCTTCCTTATTACTCCATTGTTGTAAGGCTGTTTGTACACGTTTTTCTTGTTTATACAAGACTGTACATTTCCCATCACTTGTGTGAGAATTGCTTGACTTAACCTCTGCACTTTGATTATAGGACAGCAGTTACCGTCAGTTAGATTTTCTGATACTGTTTGACCCTGTTTTTGACATGAATGTGTGCTTTTATTCATTGTAAATCGCATTGGACAAAGGCGTGTGCTAAATGAATAAGTGTAAAGTTTGCATGTTCTCCCTGTGCTTGCATGGGTTTTCTCTCTCTTTTTTTTTTTTCCCCCTCTGTCTTTTCAAGCTTCATTTTGCAGTACAAACACATGCAGGTTGTGTTTATGGCGTGCCCTGCAATGTTTTGGCACTGTAGGCTGAAGTAATGCAAGTCTGTGCATTACACACACATACTTTATAAAGTATTTATAAAAGTCAGTAGTCAATAAAATTTTAATAAAAATGTTGCATTGCTTAATCCAGTTTGTTATAAATGTATACTTAACTAGTGGCAAAATTGAGGAAATGAGAAGGTATAATGCAAAATTTGACAATCCTTTGACAAGGTTGATGTTACACACAAATTGTGGCAAAACTAAACATTTATGGCAAACCCAGCGCCTGTGGTAATTGGTGACAAGGTAGCACAGCCTGATTTTATAGCCATCTGTATGTTCTCTACACCCAGGTATAACCCCATCCTGTACCTATGCAGGAGTCTTCCATAGTCACAGAGTATCACTCAGTCCCCTCCATCCATCGTCCCCGCTTCACATGTACACCCATGTTATAAGGGGACGTTTTGGGTTACCTCATGATCTGAAGGGTTTCCACATCTTGTGAGGTTGTACCTGTTGTGCTAAAAACAAAAGCAAATCAGATGAAGTTACTTGCATTGCTAGTGGGAACCCTGCACTCTTATATAGTCTTATAAAATGTTCACATGATTTGAGACTATCAACTGGCACACACAGCAGACCCCCCCCAGAATTTGGCTTATTCTCTGCTGCTTTCAGCACTCATCATGACCTCCTTGTAACTTGATAGTCTTCCTGTTTGCAGTTCTGGGAACTGCCAGCCAAGGACTGGATATATGTACTTGTGTATAAATTGAGACATTTTGGCGTAAAGCTAAAAATAAGCAGTGTTGAGTTGTCCGTGGGTCAGTATAATTCCTCTAATGCTTATTGGTGTATAACATCGGTTATAAGGCATGTATACTGAATGTGACTTGCAATGAGAGAGTGGCTGAAATGTTGATTTAATGTAAAAAAGAACTTACTGGGCAGAATTTATTTGGTGTGGTGTCATTTCAAAGTTATGGATTCAGCAAAATAATTTATATGCGGCAGATTATTTCTTTTGTTGTTGATTTTTAGTTCAATGTTTAGCATTACCTTAACTTTGATGTGTTTCAGTATGAATATATTCACAGCAGAAGCACAAGATTAAATCAGAGGAGCTGCAGATTCCAGTCAATATCAATCATTTTATACCTCAACGAATGATGAGGCTCAACGCTAGGAACAAGAAACTTTAATGGCTGGAACGACCATTCATTTATTAAGTAAACTGAAGTTAGGACCTTCTATGCAGTAATTGCTATTGATGGGTATGGTTTAATGTTGATATAAAACTAAATGGACTTTGAAGCATTTTATGAACTCTGACAGATTTAATTAGTCTAATTTGGATCAGTTCTTACTTACAGTTCCTAAGGTTAGGCTAAAGAATCGGGGGGATCGTGTCTTCTCTGTGATTGCACCTAAACTGTGGAACAAGCTACCTCTTCAAATCAGACACCTGTCATCTGTCTCAGTCTTTAAAACACATCTTAGAACGAAGTTATTTGGCCTTTTAATCAGTAAGTATGATTTGACTGCTGGCTGGCATTGTTTCCCTTTGTTAACTTCTACTTTAAATTTAATCTTATTTACTTTTGCTTTATTTTATTTTTTGTAAATTATAAGGTTTTGTTTTTATACTGTTTTTTTTTTTTTTTTTTTTTACTCATCTATTTTAAAATGTTATGTTAGTGTCACTCTTCTCTCATTATTGTGAAGCACTTTAAGCTACCTGGTTGTAGCAAATGTGCTAT
>JABJVR010000095.1:8942971-8976360 GCA_025773905.1 Chitala chitala
AGTATTCGCTGATCCACTTAATCATGGTCAGCATATAAATACAAATAAATGCATATAAAATTTACAAAAATACACAGTTCACAACTTTTAAAGTATGTGCCAGTCAAGTGTGTACTGTACAGGCAAGTGTAAACATGGTGACATGATGAAGAGGGCATGCCAAGCAAAGCCATTACTGATTCATCTCCTTTGTTTCGGTAATGGCTGAAACCGATGAGGACTGTGCAGAGTGCTTGTGGGAGACTGTAGCATGGAGTAGACAATAATGAGGAAGAATTTTGGTAGTGAAAAAGTGATGAAGATATATTTACAAGTGAGTAATTACAACCCAACAATATATGTCTTCCAGGATGTTACTTTTATACTTTTTAATTACCGCACCAAACACTTCTTGTCAACGTCTTAGCTCTTCATTGGTGCTTCAGCACAGTGATTGGCGTTACTGAAGACCAATGGGCATTCTCCAACTCAGAGTCAGTCCCTTGAGAGTTCAAAGAGATGCATAAACACAGGAACCTAAATCAAATACAACTGGGGACATAACAAAGGATTATACTGTATAAGGTGTCTGCTCTTAGCCACAGTTCCAGCCAATCGCACTAGTGCTTGGAACGTAACACCCGTGGATACGGGGGGTACAACTGTGTATGTATATATAAAATTGTTCTTTTACTAATGTTTGACATGTAGAAAAAGAAATGATACCAGCAGGTCTGGTGACCATCATGTTACAGTGAACCAGCAATTTAAGGTTTTACTTTTTAAATTTAAAACTGATCTCAGTAGTCTCCATAATACAGTCCTTTAACAGTTTGGCACAATATTATCTTGGTTTTTATTACAAAAAAAAGCATTGCTTGGTTTTGTCACAATAACTGAGATATTGTATTTTTTAGATCAGCAATAACTTTTAAATTTTGAATTGATGTGTTGTAAGCAGATCACTAAAACTAGGACCATGCAGCGTCACTAAAGCCTATAAATGCTATTTTAAGTTGTCCTATTTTAACACGTTAAAGTCATGAAATTATTTAGTAAGTTATACTATACTTCATAAACTATAACAGTAACCACTATTGAATAAAAGATGTTATGAAGGCAGATAACATTGTGTACTGGTAGTTGCAATAGGTTTTAATAGTTCATAGAACCTGACACTCCCATTATCTCTACTGCAAACTACTAAGGGTTCTTGTCTTCTAAACGTTCATTGTTATTGTGTGATTTTGGAATGTTTGTTTGTAATCAGAAAATTGTCCATGCTGGTATCTTTACATATTTCTGTGAAATATTCAGTATTTACAACGACATAATTAATGGTTTATTTTTAAGCATAGAATAGTCTTCCTTTAAAAGAAGTTGTGTTTTATATAATAAAATGTACTTTCTATAGCAATGAATAAGTTACATGCATTGTTTTTGAGGTTTTGGTTACTTGAGTTTTCAGTCCAACAATAATGTAAGCAGGATCAGAGTCAATTGGACAGCTTTGACTTTAATGCAAAGATATTACTATTGTTTATATGGTCCTGAACCATGCATGCCAGGAACATTCATAATACATTGTAGCATAATGTTAAGCTTTACTTTGTAATATCTTTACCCTGTTTGTACTTTTTCAATAAACCCATTTTTTACTAAATCTGCAGCATTATTTTTTTCTAAGTGTACAGCTCTAGCCACAACAAAAGAGCCAAATGTTCCATCATGTTTGTGATAACCAGCACATTTTATGAAAGTTTGTGAATTCTTTACATTTCTCACATTTTCTTATGGATTTTGCTGGATTTTGCTGAACACTTTATATGAAGAGAGAACAGTTGTGTTTGATTCACACACGTGTGTGTGGGCGTGTATGTCTGTTTTCACTGACAGAGAGTGCATCCTCCAGGATCAGTGTAGCAGCCTGCATGCAGCAGAGGGCAGAGAGACAGGCTTCACCTGCTTGTTATGTGCTTCTGACACCATACACTCGTTTTGTGAAGGGACACACATATGCAATCAAATCGGCCTTGCAAGTTAATTCAGTTGCAAACAGGCAGTTTGTTGAATTGAGAAGTGATTTATAGCTTGCTACTTCCCACTAGTTTCTGGGCATTGGTTACTAGCTAAAAAAAAAGATTGACTAATATACATTAGGAGTTTCACTGAACATATTGGAAAAAAAAAATTTTGTTAGGCTTATTTTTTCCAATTACGTACTGTTAATGACGAGATTTTATAGAAGTTGTAATTATGTTGTTGTAACTGAACTGAAACACTGATGTTTAAAAGTCAAACAAACTGCACTGCTGCTTAGTCAAAAATGATAAAAGAACAAAAATCTTTTCAGCCACATCAGTATGAGAGAGCATGATGCGACTGTTGGTTACTGCAGTAAGACTCTAGTAAGTGTAGTGGAATGAGGCAACTATGGTAGGACATCCATTTAATTAGCTCATTGAGCAGGGTACTCGAGTCTTTAGCTCAGCAGGTTAATCCTCTTGCATGGCAACTTTGTGTGGGGTGAGAACCTTCTGTGGAATTAATTTAGGCCTCAATCCCTGGCAGAGCTGCCCCTGTTACAACTCTGCTGTTTTTCCACATCTCCACATGGTAATACAGTTATATTCCCTGAGAGAAGGAGCGTTAGATTTCAGGTTAAGAAAGCAAAAGGAAAAAATTTATGTAGCCTTAAATGAAGCAGTGCTTGTAATTTGTACATAGTGAGTAAAGCAAGCAAAAAATGCTTTGCATGCAAAAGATTAGCCAAGACATTCAGAAAGCATGAAAGTCTTTAAATTACTACACGTTCACCATGGTTAATAGAGTAGTGTAAGCTGTCATGAAGCACACATGGTTTAAATCACAAGAATATTTCTATTTGGATCTGTCTGGACACTCTCACCCCACTGTCACAGAGGAGATACACTGCAAACTACGTTCTCTGGACTGTGTCTGACTAGTAGAAAGAGCAGCACAATGTTGAGGCCCTTAATCTGAAATAATGTGATGCACTATTCAACACCTCTTGTACTGCTTCACCTGCTGTATGCTCTCCTGTGCATGACACTGAAGCATCACAAACTAGTTGAAATAAGAGGGGCAAGGAATATCTTAAAACTATTACTGAGATGCTTGCTGAACCTTTAACAGTTAAGAACAATGAAAAATGCTGCAGTTCTCTGAAACTGCAGGAAAATGTGAGGAATGAAAGAATCCAAAAAGGTATGGTTAGATAGTTGTGCAAAAAAGTAGTGTATATTATATGCACTTTTCTACTTTAATAAAATGATAAAACTAATCAATCCTTCATTGAGAGAATCCAGCATACCAATCTTAAGTACAAGTATAGGCAGGCTGAATTGTCACAGCTGGTGGTAGTGGGGGGGCCTAGGTCAAAAAGGGCTGGGCTTTAAACACATGCACAAATCCCCTGCCCTTGACAGAAGGCATGGCGTGATAGCAGGTCTGCCCAAACTTACGATCTTATCAGCCAATCAGAGAGCACAGGCACACATCTCTGGCCACTCCCACTGATAGGCATGTTTTTCCCCAGTGGTTATAAATATTTAGATTCCTTACCAAGAAATGTTCCTCACCAAAACCCAAACACAAAGAACTGCCACACCTACTACACACAGGTGCAGTTGCTGTTTTGTGCTGGCTTGACTTTGCATTCATGTTAAGAATAATGGTGCACAGAGTAAAAACAGCAATCAGAAAGGAAATCTTCCATAAACTGCAGTGGTATTGTGATGACCCAAGCTGATTACATAATTAAGGACAGCCAAGATTCCTCAAGTCAACACTTTAAGATACATTTCAGGACTCTTGTATGCATTTCACTTTAAACACACTGTATTTATCTATGAGCACTGCAGTGGAACAAACATTACAATTTACTTTAACAGAAACAAGTGAATGCTTCAACTTTAATTTAACATTATTGTAACAGGAGGTAGCCCCATCAGATGGTTGTTACAGGGATGCAGAACCTTGACACATCAGGTTTCTCACAAGATAATGAGGCATAACTGTCAGTTATTGGAAGAGTCTATATACTGGCTAAGACAGATATACACACCAAAGGGTGTATCGTACTGTAATCATCAACGTATTCGCTGTGCACTGATTTTAAATATAGTTGTTTAGCCCCTCTAGACCCAATGTCCACAGTAATGGACATAATAAACATATACTTTGGCATAGTAATCTCACTTCAGTATTATTTTTTGATATGACAAAGATAAGATTAACCTGGGACTATGATATTAAATCAGTAGAAATAATTCAGGATTGAAGAGGTTAATATTCCTTTTTTCAAAAATTAATACTGTGTTGTATTACCGCTAACACATCATATTAGTGCCTTTTTTTCCCAGCTCTTCCATTAACTGAGACGTCACATTTTTCCTCGTAGGGTTTTGGGTATTGTAGATTTAGCTTTTAATTAATTAGCTCTTACAATTAGTCTGGTAACAACAGTTCCTCTCAGGACACACCATCATATAACTACACCCTTACAAAGACAAACAAGCATGGGCAGAAATCCCAGGGGGGACAGGGGGGAACTGTCCCTCCCCGCTTGCAAAGAGTTGCCCCCCCATTATGTCACTGTAAACCAAGCTATGTCATTTGTGTCCCATTCAGAAATTGCTCTTGGAAAACATTTTTATTTATTGCCCCCCCAAGACTCAACTAAGGGTTCCGCCCCTGCAAAAAAGATGCCGTTTCTCACTGAAGGCCAGTTTTATTCCTCCAGTATAGCTGCATCTCTGTGTCACACTTGGTGACTGGAGATTGACAAGGATTTGGTATCAATAAAATGTGTCAATACAGGATTCTAAAACTTCAGGAACGAGGCTGTGTTTAGTGTCATATTTGTTTTGATGCCTCAGCAAGTGAAATCAGCTATTTCTGTCCTTAACCCTTGTATGGTGTTAATGTTGAAAAAGTATTTAATATTTAATAAAACCTTAATTAACTGTTAATTAACATGGCTAACAGGTTTCACGGGGTTAATACAGTCTCACATGTCATTAACAATACCATTCAGTTAGTAACACATACCCTGCCAGTCGGGCATCATAAACATCCATTTCAGTCAGATTTAAAATCCTTTTTTATAACAGTAATTCTTGACCTCATACATACAGGAAGAAAATTCAGGTAATTTGTGTCTGATTGGGATCATTCTGAGATGTCTCAACAAAGTTTTAACCAAAACACATTATGACATTCAGTTCTTTACCAAAAAATCTAGAATAAATTTATGCTATTTTGACTTGGAAAGATAGCAATAAAATTTACCAAAACTGAAATCATATTTGTTATTGATATTTGTTATTTTGCCTTTGACAAGATATCAAAAGAAAACCGCAGAAATGTAGCAAAAATACCTGACCGACACCATCGATCTGTGCATCGTATGTTGCAATATGGAAATATACAGTAATACTTTATACTACATTTACATACTTTGTTAGGCCACCCTCCTAGTTCCTTACATGCATCTTCACACACTTCCATTTTTTATTTCACAAACACACACACACACACACACACACACACACACAAAAGTGATGTTGATCTACTCTGAAGATGAGTAGTAAGGATAGGAAAGGGCAAAGAGTAAAATGATAGATTTACCGCCCCAGTACTGTGTAATAAGAGAACGCAGCATGCTGTGCCATGGACGTGACCGGGCCCACACTCCTCACAAACGCACCTCCTCGGGATCTTGCCTCATCACGTTTACGTTGCTTTTTCAGGAAGGGTGGTGGGGTATAACTTGAACAGAGAATGCATATGCATTCTTCACACCATCACGAATAAAATAGTACGAATAAAAAGAAGGATTTTAAAGTTTTCGCTTTATCCTGTGTGAACTGAACATCGCTCTCCAAAACATTCGCAGCCAGAGGTGCTGTGTACCATTTTATCAAAACGTCTCAACTATGTTGCTGCTGAAACAGTAATTTTATTTTCAGACACTTTCCCCAACAGCAAAAACAAAAATAAAAGGATCTGGTTATTATCTGAATGTTTACTTTTGATGGTCAAAATTAAACAAAGCCCCATAATATTGTACTTTATATACACATTTTTTTTCTGGTATACACTTTTTATCTGGTATTCTCAGTTAATTGTTTTTGTTTTCAGGCTAATTTTTCCAAGGTTTTTCCAATATTGAAAATAATTATACGTACTGTGATAGAGGTTAAGTGGTTTGATATGTTTTTAACTGCCATGAATCCTATTTGTCTTTTTCACACTGCAATGCTCAGCATTCACAGCAACTGGAGTGAAAACAGGGTAGCTTTATGCAGTGACTATAACAATTAGCATTTTACATAAGTCTCAGAGCATAAGTCTGCAATATTCTTTCATTACCTATACAGAATTATGATCTGTGTCTACTAAGTAAAAAATATGCTTATTCTTATGTTGTAAAAATGTTCAGTTGCTTGAATTCATTGTGTCAGTGTTATGATTCACTTTAGCCTTCATAAGTTTCCAGAAGTTTGATTATTTGATGGTCTTCCAGTTTTCTTTTCATGAAAAATCAAAGTATATGTCACCATCTAGTGGAAAATAACACCACAAAATGTGTTACACTTGTGAGTTGATGTCAGTCCACTAAATATGACATCTACTGCTGCTGACAATTGACCTCTTAAGGCCAGTGGCAGAAATGAACTGGTAGAACCACAATTGATACTTTCTTAATAGAATGCAAAGAGCAGCAGCTTGGAGTCTCTCTAATACCTCATACAGGTCTGCTGGGTGTTGGTCAAAGGTGAGAAATGCAACTATAATGTCATCTAGTTCGCTGCACAGCATTTATAATTCAAGCCCACAAGCACAAGGTTCATAGGTTTCTGGAATAGTTTTGGTGCATTGCATAGTCAGAATGGGAGAAGACAAAACTGAAACAAGCCCCAGTGTGACACAAATGCAAGACTGGGGCACAATTCTTCTGCAAATCTAACTCACTAGTTCCTCAAAACTAAGTCAATCATTGCTAGGAATTTCCCTCTGGCTAAAACTTCAAGGGATTTATTGATACAAAGCAGTGAGTGTGAGTCTGACTGTAAGCTGATTTAGGCACTAACAGACAACTCAAAACACAGTTTTATGACTGCAACAACTGGGGCAGCCCAGAGGCCAGAAACAGGCTCTATGACCCAATCTGAATTTGTTGCTTTACATTTTTTGGCTGGGTGCTTTGGGTTTTGTAAGTATCGATGAGATGCTCTGTCCATGAAGTTCAACCTAAGTGGCCATCAAAAAGTACTGAAAAACTTTCAAGAAAATTCTGCAGGTGGCGTTTTAGGTCCTTTCTTTAGCAGGAGTCCTGAATCTTAGAGGTTTCTGGTAGAGTCCTTCGACTAGCATAGAATTCCTAATGTGTAATTGTCATCAGCATCACTTCTTGAGGAGAGATCAATGCAGACTTAGGCACGAGTCATAAAATGCATGCCTAACATTGTTGGGGAGAACGAGTCAAAAGCAATGGTAAAGCAACATGGCCTAGGAATTGCTGAGGTTTATTTTGCAAATGAAAAGGAATATTGCAATGAAATGCCACATACCACTAATTTAGTAATTCTTCAAACAGAGCAGGTGCCAGTTTGTAACACTCTTCCAAAATTGTGGAATGAGTTTTTACATTAATAAATTCCACACAAGGTTCTCACCCCATTTAATTTAATTAACAAATGCGGTGCATGTGAAAAGTAAAAGGATGGACCGTTTACTAGGGTTGGACCATGACAAAAAGGAGCAGTCATTATCTCAACCATCACACCCTTAGAGACAACCAGATATCAAAGGTACAACAATCAGGAGAAAAAAGCATCAAAGATAAGAGAAACCCAAACCTAAATAGCAAACTAAAACAATGAGATGGAGAGAAACTGATCCAAAAACTACAGTACAGGGAGGGTATCAAACAGGGGAGCAAGGCTGCTGCTAACAGGACAGTAACTGGAAAAGACAGAAGAATCAGACTTCCTCAATAATTAAGAAGCTGGTGTGATATATGGTAATAATATTTCTATGAACTTTGTGTCATTAAAATAACATGTCTGTGAACAATAAATTTAGCTCTAAAAATAAGGTTTATTCACTGGTTGAATAATGGATGGTTACAGAATAGTTGGGGTGGGTGTGCCACTGTAAGAGAAGGCTTATGCATACCACTGATCCAGTATCTGCCTGTTAACATACTGTTTAATGGGCAAGTTTATTTATAGGATCAGCTGATGCATATGTGTGTGTGTGTGTGTGCGTGTGTGTGTGTGTGCGTGTGTGCTTGCTCTTCCATTAACGTCTTGTTGATATATTGATTCTGATCTGTTCTCACTTTACTTGAGAAAAGACAGTTTTTAATCAGTTTAATCAGAAGATGAGATCATAGGATGACTAACAAATGGACAAAAATAGAAAATATACCATACCCCATAAACCTTTACATTGCATGGACTGTGGGTTAATTCTGCATGTATGAGAATGGGAATTTTGTTTACATAAACATCTGTATGTGTCTCTGTGTGTACACAACCTGAAATAACTTAGTTTGTGTGACTGGGTGGGAAATGCAGTTTAAGTCGGACGTTTACATACTCTTACGTAGGTTGAAGTAATTAAAAATCATTTTAAACCACTCCCCATGTTAGGAAACTATGGTTTAGTAATTTTGTTCCAACACTTGTTTACAAAATTATTTCACTTCTAATTCCCTATATCACAAGTGCAGTTGGTCAGAAGTTGTCCCTTTAAACATCTTAGAAAATTCAGTAAAATGTCAATGTTTCAGAAGCATGCATCATTATAAGATAACTGACATCATTTGAGTCAACTGGAGATGTACCTCTGTAAATATTTTAAGGCTTGCCTATAAACTCAGTACATCTTTGCTTGACATCATAGGAAAATCAAAAGAATTCAGCTAAGACATCAGAAAACAATTGTGGTCCTCCACAACTTGGGTTCATCCTTGGGAAGCAAATTGTTATACAACGCTGTATTATCTATACAAATTATTTCAGATAAAGGAGAATGGTATGTTTGTGTTACTGTTAAAGGCAGTAATAGTTATGCTTACATAGATGTTAAGTAACTTTCGTGTCATAACACGACCGATATTTTATTATTGCAACCCTACAAACGAACTGTAACATTAAATGCAGTAAATGATATCCAGCAGATGGCAGCATTACTCTGCGGAAGTCGGTAAAATAGCTATTGTTTACGCACAAATATGTTAGCAATGAGCAAGTATTTTATTTTTGGTCGGAATGGGTCCAGAGTTTTCTGATCACATCGAACGCTTTGACTTCAAGTTTAATGCGGGGTGAATATACGTTTCCACATCGCTGTGTAACACGTGGTTAGCAACTGAGTACATAGACAAATTTTGCTGGATGTTTTATGCTTTATCCAACCGAGAATTGTACACCTTAATAAACCGAATATTTTAACTGTGTAATTAAAGCTATGGTGAAGCGCAGAGCTGCACTTTTCTCTTATGATCTGCACTCTTCCTTTCCTGGACACAGGGCGATGACTTTAGGTTTTACCCATATTAATTATCAAACTTGGCCCGTTTATTAATAGCACGAGGATTCCAAAATTGCACAACATTTAACTGTTGTTTGACATAAATTGTAGCCATATACAGTTAACGTATATGTAACGAATATTGCAAAGTTCAGAAATTGGCAACTGTCTGGGGGAAGCAGTGCAACAATTACTTTACTGCAGACCTGGACATCGTACAGCCCGCGGGCCACATCCGGCCCTTTGCCTGTCCCTGACCGGCTCATGCTAACTCATTGGGAAATTAAGAATTGAACAAAAAATTGCGCACTTTACGCAACCTCGCTGCTTTTATTTTGAAGGCGACATCTTTTTTTTTTTTCCCCCCTTCAATTTACGCACGTTTGTGTTTGTGCGCGTGCATGCGAGCATAAGCAAGCTCCTGTTAAAAAGAAAAAGGTTGATGCAGAATATAGAGTTTTTAACAAGACATGGACTTCGAATTATTTATTTACTTAAGTCAAAGATAAAGCCGTGTGCTTAGTGTGTGGAGATCAGGTTGCTGTGTTTAATGATTACAATTTGAATCGCCATTACAATACGGTGATTAGACTACAAGCAGAATAGCAGCAGTACAAAGTTAATTTAATGCTGGTCTTTGAAATACTGCAAAATGCATATTTTGTTCAAAATTGTTCTTGTCATTGTTAATTAAATGATTTGATCTTGGCCTCTATACCATGCCACTTTCATATTTTTATTGCCCAATCATAATATATTCTCTTACCTGTAGAAGTTTATTCAAACTATACAATTTAAAGCTTTTTATAGAGTGACTCAATTAATATTAAGCAGAATTGAGTCCCAGTTTTTTATGTGGCCCTCCACAACAGTCCCAGTCTCTTATGTGGCCCCTTGGCAAAATTAATTGCCCACCCCTGCTCTACTGCCAAGGCGCTAACTGAGAAATTAGCTACATACGGCTAATCAAACCTGGGAAGGCAAAAATAATGCCGGTTTACAGTCTATTAAATTACGAGTTACATTAGCTAATTTACTGCATAATTTTTTATTGTGAATTGTATGATTGGAGAGTACTCCCTGGTTTTAAGAAAATTCTGGGACAGAATCTACTGTCGTCTAATTCCGGGACTGCTCGGGCGAATCCTGGACGGGTGGCAACTCTAATCTGCACTGTCTTTGTTGGGCTGACATCTGTGCTCATTATACTGCTCTAAATGATGCCATTCCAAGCACAGCCTGTATCTATTTTACATGTATTAACAAAGTTGCCCCTTATTGACTGCATATTACAATATTTACTTTTTGAATTCAGTTTCAATTCAGTTCATATTTTAATAGTGCATGTCAGAGTCGTTGCTGCCACGCACTTAACAAGAATGTGATGCAATGCTTGCAGGGTGTGTGATGTCCTGGGTGTATCTTGATACACGTCAAGGGGTGCACATAAGTGGAACAAATTGGAGGTGTTATATATATGTCTATATGTGAATAAAGCAGAAATCTGAAGGCAGACGACATGACAAAGAAGGACAGCAACCAAAAGCTGCTAATTAAGGGGGAGAGGCCCTCCAGGGGTCCAAGGTTGACTGGCCACCCAACCCCCTCCATGCCCCTAGCAAGCTAACAATATACAGTTCAAAGCTGACTCATTTATAGACTGTAGTGTAAAATAAAAAAAAAATTTAAATGTATAGTGTTTAGTTATATGAGAAATGTCACACATAGAATGCATAATTATGCATACTTACATACCTATGCAGTATATGAATTTTTTTTGTCAAACTATATGTAAATACACAACGAAGTCTATAATATGTGTTTGGCAACCAAAGGTACACACAGTACATAAACATTTCATAACAGTTTAACTACAAATACAAACCTTGGAAGCCTGTCTTTTACCTTCATCAGTCAACACAGAACTTAACATCCATTCCCTAAGGTCATGCTGTTACTCAATGCACAGGGAGGTCTTACTGTTGTTACAGAGGGGACAGATAAGAACATCCATTGTTTTATAAACAACAGGATGTGTTTGCTCTTGGCTACTGACAGTGATTGACATCAGAGCACACACCGACCTAACCTGATGCTTCACTGGAGGAGGTGTGTTTTGTCTAACCTTGTGCATTGAGTCCTGTCCAGTGTGACCTTCTAAATACACTTTTCAAAACAAAGCATAAAAAACGTGTCATGCTTGGATAAATTATTCAACTGGATCTGTTTATAACAACAAAGAGGCATAAAGTTTCTGGTTGGTGATATGTCTGTTAGGAGAGCTGCAATATGTTTTGTTTGTATGGCCTGTGACATTAACAATCTATTGGCAGAGCAGCAAATCTTTAATTGCCACTTGGGGATTAATTCCTCCATGCGTAGCAGCTTAATTATCTCACAATCTTCAATTAAAAGAGTGTTGTTTTGAAAGGGACAAGAACATGACTCTCCACTAAATCTGGCCAACAAAATTGTGGACTCTCATGCTGGCCTCCTGTTCATTCAATAGCTTTGACCTTAGCTGCTTGTAAAACCAACATGAACAATGTGACGTGGGTCTGACTTCAATTAAGCAGCCATGACTCTGTTACAACCTCACACTAAGCAACACTATGACCACTTGCCACAACATTGCCAGCATGAATAGAAGATGTCCCAGGGGCTGTTGATGGCTGACTCCCAGCATAGCACCCCTTTCTCCTATTCCATGGCAACCACCCCTCCCACCACATCACCCGCCCCCTTGCCTGCTACGCCTGATTGGCCTGATTAGCTCCTCAGTCAGTTCACAGGCATGTTGAAACTTGACGCTTGCAGCAGGCCAGAAGGTGAAACTGAAGGTCAGAAATTAATGTATCGTTAAGGTAAGGATTTCATCCTGTGAAGCTGTATGACCAAGAATGATATGACTTCATGCTGCCCATTTTGAGCAGAGTTCTGCATGACAGAGAATGACAGGCAAGACATGTATCATGTGTACACTAACCGAGACAGCTTTATTTTTTAGGTTACAGAGTTATTCACTGTTTAGAAATGCATATATCGGTAAGCAGGGGGTTAATGGAATGCTTTGTATATGCTAACAATTACACGAATTCATGTGAAGGTTAATGTTTATAAACAATGAGCCGTGAGTCATAAAATGTTATACCATTGTTAGCACAGCTGGATTGGCGTGGTAGAAATCTTGCTGAGTGCTTTGGCCAAGAATACAATGAAATTGTCTGGCTTTGGTTTGAAGCTCACAATTCATTGTGAAAAGTAAATAAAATCAGTTCTTTGGCCTGAAACGAGGAGGAGTACATTTGGCCACACAGGCAAGCTTCCCTTTGATTTGTAAACCTGCAATCCTCCAATCAAGAACACATAGCCCTCACTTTTCTGCCTACAGCCTACCTCATCTGTCATTTGTCCTTTTTGCAGAAAAAATCAACGGTCCCCATGTGTTCTCATCATGAAAACACAGGCAGTTTTGAAAGAAGTGTTAAGGCTCCTCCATCAAATCCCACTGTTCCCTCCTTATCATTTTCCCATGGACACAGGGGCAATGTAATTCAGATGGCAGATGTGTTTCTTTTTTAGAACACACACTTCTGTGTGTGTTGTATACTTTCCAATGACAGCTGGTACTTAGGCTAACTGTTTTGTCGCCTCCTAGTCTTGCCAGTGTTGCCTTTCTTAGAATCTTCCTAAGTACCCCACACACACTACTGTCATGACAGCATAGGTGTGGGCTCTGCCATTCTTTCTTCCTATATGTTCTGTAATTACAAATATTTATTTTAAAGGGTTTGGTCTTTTTGACTCTTATACCATTTAAATGACTATTGCTTCCAAATCTAGCTTTGTAAATTTTCCTCTAAAAATATTTTAACAACAGTCATAATAGTAGGCAAGTATGTAATTATTTCTGTTTGATCAGTACAGTAACAGAAGATTGTATAATCTATATCATGCATCACTATTCTGATTGTTATTTCTCTGAAACCTTTCTATCTAGTTTATTTTAGATATGTTCTATTCCCATTGCGTTTTGGATTGATTCCATAGAATTGTGAATCTGATGTGTACAGGTATTCTGTTATTTGAGCAAAAAGTAATTGTAATGTTCAGTTACATATCCCAATATTATAATGAGTAAGGGAAAAATATTGCTAGCAGCTGTTTAGTTTTAAGTAAACTTTAGTTGTCCTAACGACCTATCATCACATGCCTTTTGAAGCCATTACCTCCTACATTTAGTTGCTCGCGTGTCACGTTTAGCAATCTCCACAAAAATACCATTAGCAGTGTGGAGAGCACCTACAATGCACATGCACAAACACAGACGTTACATACAAATGTAGGAACGGTTGTGCTAAAAATCACCATTTAAACTTCAACAGTACAACAAGCAGGGGGTAATATGTAACCACCGCATTTAGCATTCAATTTAATCTCATAAACCTGCCGAGTGAAATTTAAAAAAGAAAGTCTTAAAGCATGTGACATAAATCTTCCATGCTGGGATATGTAGTCTCAGGAGTTTGTCCTGCCCTAACACTTCATTGTGAAAAACTACTACTATTAAATTAGCTTGATGAGACCCCCACTGAAGTGGTGCTGGGGCCTGTAGGATCTGAGATAGGACAGTACATATAGCTCAGTCTGGTCCAGGGTAGACAGTACTCCCTCTGGTACACTCACATGCTTGTGCAATGGGAGAAATTAATGAGTTTGGCCAGCTATAGTACATGAATACTCAGGGTGGCAGGTAGGTATGAACAAATTATCATGAATGCCTCCCTGAGGTGCATTTAATTAAAACAAAATAGTGACGCTGGCCTGCTTACGCCATGCTCTTTAGTGTGTTTAACTAAATTGTCTTCCACCTCAGTAAATTAACCTACTCTCCTGTGAATCCATCTCCAAGGCACTCGTCAGACACCCAGCTGGAATGTCACATGCTTCCCTTGTATTGGCTGAACTCTACAGCTATACTGTGTTTATGGGTAAGCTGTTGTGCTAAGGTGAACGTCATCACAAATAAAGAATGAGATAAAGAATATTACAGGAATATTACAGGTATGCTAAGTTAAACAGCGTATGGATATCATTTATAAGATATTATATTTGCATTCAGAATTTGTTATCTAAGTCTGTTGTATATTCATTTTTTTTTTTCTTCTTTGTGTGTATGAATGACATCAATCTGTTTACAGTGATAGATTGAAACTCATTGAGAATTTCCAGGAACATCACACCGAATGTTATTTTTATGGCTTGTAGAATTATCGGCTGATTGTTCTGGGAGTCACTTTAAAGTTGTGAACTCGTCCACTAAGCATACATAAACAAATGCAAATGTGCTTTGTCTGAGATTGCCTCTGATGGGAGGAAAAGGGTAAATGGAGTTTTGTTTGGTCCATCTTACTGGCTTTTCAAGAGAATTTTCTTTTGGTAAATTGTACTCTGGCCATAGATGCTGGATTACAAATCATTATTATTATTATTATTATTATTGTTGTTGTTGTTGTTGTTGTTGTTGTTTGTTTGTTTGTTTGTTTTTTTAGCCAGGACATGCAGTGTCACTCTTCTGGTAAACTAAAGACCATCGGATGTGACAGTAGATGGTGGAATTCACTGGGGATGTATAAACTCAGCTGGTGCTCTGCAAGAAATATTGGGGTGAGAACTGAATTAAAAATTTCTGTCCACTGTAGTGATTGGTAATTACATTGTTCAGACACTTTTAGCATAGCAAACTGTCACAGTCTGTGACCTTTCTTAGTTTTGGTTTTCTTCTTTTGATACCAGTTGGCCTAGTCACTATATTACATCTGTTCTGAGACAAAAGAAGAGCAGAAAAGCAGAGAAGAGGGAGAGGGGTGCTGCTGATGATAGCTGTTGTGCTGTGTGTGAACTTTAATAAGTAATTGTATTTTTGATGTATCTGCATTTTTTAGGTCTCCTGGTGAATTGTGTGTGTGTGTGTCTCTCTCTCTCTCACACACACACACACACACACACACACACACACACACACACTCTCTCTCTCACTCACTCACTCTTTCATGTAGAGAGAAAGCCTGTGGAAGACTTTATTTTGGCTGTGCCTTTTTGTTTTTGGGCTTATTGTTTTTAGGTTATTTCCCTCAGGTGACCACCAGTGAAGTTTCTGTTTCTGTAATTGTACATATTCCTGATATGTAGTGGAGCACATCTTGAAAATCTTTCTAATTAATGTAATTCAAGAACAAGAAGAATAAGATATCTTGCTATTACAAATTGTGCTTGGCATGGTGGTTAGCACTGTCACCTAGCACCTCCAGGCCTAGGGTTACGATTCTGTGAGTATGTGTGTGTTGAGTTTGCATGTTCTCCCAGTGCTTAGTGGGTTTTCTCTGGATTCTCTGGTTTACTCCTACAGTCCAAAGACATGTGGGTTAGGTTAATTGGTGTGTCCAAATTGCCCATAGTGTGTGTGCCCTGCGGTGGGTTGACGCCCCACCCTGGGTGTCCCCTGCCCTCCACCCTGTGTCTCCTGGGATGGGCTCCAGGCTTCCCACAACCCTTAATGGGATGAAGCGGTATAGAAGATGAATGAATGAATGTTTCTGCCAACAAAAGAGTCCCAGACACATCTTTGAGTTATTATTTTTTTCAATGTATTCAGATCCTTTTCAATTTCATTTGCAAAAAAAGTTCTGTATTTGTAATATAAAGATTATGTAGTGCTACACTGATTTCCTTATATTTAAAATAAACTTATTGAGTTTTGTAGTTAATTCACTGCTTTTCAGATAACACTGTCAATGTTTCATACTGCAATTTTGAAATATGAGCTTAGTTAATTTTCTCTGTCTTTCAAATTCATTCAGCCAATAGTGAAAAAAATATCTTAGCTTTACACACAAAATATTGTACAAAATTGAATGTTGTGTATAGTATGAAATGAATATCTAGAAGTTCTTGCATTTTAGTCATGTTGCATTTCTGTACATTGCAATTACTTACAATTCAGTCTGCAGATACGATTCTGTTACACAACCCCGATGGTGCTTTAATAGAGATACTGGCTCATTTCTGTATAACTGCACAGCACATACAGTATATCTGTGTGGTTTGGCATGAAAATCTCCGCAACATTGCCGCAGCGGACAGAAGGTCTAAACGCTAGGCAGGTGGTTAACATTGTAATCCACCCATGGTGCTTTATAGAATTTTATAGATGTTTTTACAGTTAATGACACTGTGCAAACAGTGGAACATTATTCATAAAAACAAGTATTTTTATCTGTTGGCCGCTTATTAGCATTTCATGTATCATGATGTATAAAAATACATTATAACTGAATTGTGTCTATGTTTAGGATTCCATGCTTATCTCACAAGGCAAATTGCTTGCACACTCTGTAGCTCAAACTGAGTTTTGATGCACTTCTGATCATGTGTAGTCTTTAGTTGTTCAACATTGCCACACATTTATAAAGTATTCCCTTCTTATGAAAATTCTGATTTTACACATAATGTACTGCAGCAGTTTCATTGAGTCACAGGTTCCCTTTTCCAGTACATCGACAATGACGCTTTAGTATTTAAAAGTGAACTATTTCCCACACTGCTGATGAAGCCAGGGCATTGTGATAGCTCTTTATTTAAGACTGATCTGTTGTGCCAGCGTCCATGTGCCAAGAACATGTTTCTTTCCTAGATTTATATTGGCTGCTGGTCACTAATCTTGTTTCCGTTTACAGCCCAAAGACAGTAGCCATTGTATGATCAAGGTTGTGTGTGTCTCTTCCTGTTTCTCTCAGGACTTGAAAATCCTGACTGGGGACAATAGAATCTTGTCTCATATATATTATGGGAGACAAACAAGATTCTTTGACAATACCAAGTTATTTTCCTAGACTTGTAATGGAAATGCTATTAGCCAATAAGCATACAGATTCGAGACTCCACCGATCTTATTTTGTGTTACATTGGATGACACGTGAACGTGGCCATGAATAGAAGCAGTGTTTATAATGCTCTAATTGTTGATTCTAAGATGGTCAGGCTTCATGAATGAGTATTAGATTGTGTTAGATTACAACATGCCCTGGAAAGACACCGAGCCACACCGACACAGCTGCTTGTGCGCTGTAAGGTGGTGCACATCAATTTTGCTTATAAGAACTTCCTCATGGAAAGCTACATCATTCAACGCGAAAGAGTGCTCACACCTTCTTCAGTCCAGATGGGACTATTTTTCAGTCTTCTCACTTGTAACATGTACTTCACAGATCCTTTCACCGCATCCTTTCCTGTTTTAATGAATAATTCCTGGCCAGAATGTGTCATTAAAATGCAACTCTTCCCTTTTCTTGCCTTCACAGCCTTTTAAACAAGACAATTTTTTTGGTTTTATGTTAATCATGGAGACAGCTTTAAAGGCTTCGAAAAATATATTTCAAATTTTTCTTGGAGAAGACCCATCAGTTTAAAGGGTATGATCCTTCTAGACTTCACAATAACCAAGGGGTTCCTAATAGAAATTATTAATCATATAGTAATGCAATAATAGTAATACATATAAAATTATATTTAGTTCAGTAATTAGGGAAATTTTACCCTACAGCTGACAGACATATGTGAGAGTTGAAAGTGTTCAGTTTTTAATCAGTATGTGGCAGCTGATATGTGCTGATTTCTAAGACAGCATGAGCCTACAACGTTTTTGGAACATTTAAATGTGTCAGCTATTAAATGTAAGCGATATTTTAGCATTTTTCGTATCTCAAGTAAATAAAATCAAAAACATTCATAGCAACAAAATCATTATAAAACCAAACATCTAGATATTTCTTGCTTAATTATAATTTTTTGGCAAGTTTACAATGTCATGTTATATATCTAGTGAACTTAACGTTTTCTTCTATGGACGTCCTTGTAAGTTATGAGAATCAACATTTCATTATATTGTTTTATTAGTATTCATTAGTACAAACACAATGGTTTCTGTAAATGTTATTGTTTTCTTTCCCTCATATCACAGTACAGTATAGTTGTGTAACAGTTCTTGTATTACAAGCATTAATGACTAACAGGCTCTATCACTACCACAGCACTGAGAACATCCTCCTAGGCTTGGACAGTTAAGAAGAAATGATTGGAAAAATCTGCTAGCAATTTAGATCTTTTTCTTTCTCAAGTGTATTAACCCTCTGAGATGTACTTAGACGTGTTTGTTTTCTAGTAATCTTCAGTTTCAGCAATACGCTACTTGTGGTTTGATGGCGTCTCAATATCTTGTTTATGACTTTTGGGTTTGTGATTACAATGACATTAAATGGTTTTGTCAGTCTCCGTTTTTGCCATTCCCTTGTGACTTGGTGATGTGTCTCAGCCTTCATTTCACTCCTCTCTCTGACATTACAGGCTATTCCCTGGCTATACTTTACATACAGAAAACATGGTTATTACCTCTACATGGCTTTTGAATTAACTAGATCAGTCACATAATTGTTATAAGCAAGCTAGACATGAGGTGTGTATTAGCTATAACAGCATGGTAAGAAAATGTAACATGCAAAGTATGATAAATAGCTCTATTTTTTCCTCATACTCTCATTTAAAACTTTTAGTTATTCATTTAATATTAAGCACATGACATTTGTTCCAACAAGGTTGAAAGTTGCTCACTTTCATATATCTCGGTACCCTGCCTGCCTTTTTTAATGATACAGAGACTCCTCAACTTATGAATGAGTTACGTTCCGAGAGGCGGTTCGTAACATGAATTGTTTGTAAGTGCATAATTTGTACGAACACTTTACGTTTGGTCCTACCAAACATTCCTACAGCATGTTAGTTATATAATAAAGTTTTATTGAAACATAAAGTTTGTTGTCTTAATCTAAAAACAAACAAAAAAACAAAAAAAGCATAAATTATGTTAATAACTTGTAGTAATAATAACAATAATAGTTATATTACTATATTAATATAATTGTAGAGGTTACCATGAAACCGAACTCACCAAACCGACTGCCCCTTTTAGGAAGGCAACAGTTTATTCCGTATTGGCAACGCTCCAGGTGTTCTGTGTTTCCTTGCTGTTGATTGAAAAGCATTAAAGTTCTCGTTTTCGGGGGGGAGGAGAAGGGTAAGTTGACAAAACACACTCCTCCTGCGTTTATTTTTCCCTCAAAACTCCTACATAATAGTAATTATGACCACCTTTGTTTCCATTGAGGTGGCTCGTCACTTTTTAGCACTACCACTAACATCACTAGCCTGACGCTTTTCACCACCCATGATGGATACGCGATGCACTGGATAATTCATGATAAATCACAATAAATGTTAGAGCACCCCAGTGTATCGGTACGCATACGCGCTGTCCGGCGTATGGGTACACGTACGTGTACGTGCTGTCCGGCGTATGTAGCGGCAAAAACGCTGTACCTGACTGGAGAGCCGTGCATGTAAAATTTTTTAAGCTGCGGCTCCCCAGTTCCTTTCTCAGAACAAAAATTGAACGAATTAATTAAACGCATGAAATGCCTTTGTTTGTATCTATGAATGTTTGCAAGTTGGGTGGGTTTGTAAGTTGTGGAGTGTCTGCACATGCTGTGGACTGCTCTTAAAATGGGAATCACTTGAAGAACCCACGGCTTACTCATTTCCACATGCAACTGTAGAAGCACTCAGCTGAGTGGAGACTGACAAAGACAAGACTCAGTAAATCCAGTTGCACAACCTAAGAGGGCACATCGGCTTGGTGTCACAGACACTGAAATGTAACAGTAAGGGTCAAACATGTATACCATGTATGAAAATAAACATTGTGCTTGTATGACGCATCATTATGGCGACCTATATAGGGTCACAGTTCACAAACCAGCAACCCAGGCACTACACAATAACATAAACACTATGGTCCAACTTTAATGCTCTCTGGCAACTTAGTCTGACATGTCTGTGAACATCTTATCTAAGAAAACACAAACAAATATTCCAACATCTTCTCAGAAAAAGCCACCTCTGCTACTCAGTTACGCCAATCCTGGTGCGTAATCCTCCATCTATTGGCACAAGCTAGAGGGAATGGCCAAATAAAACATCATTAAAGGACAGCAGGTTGTGAAGTGGTCAAAGCCCAGGACGTGATCCAAGTCCAGCAGGAGCCGTGCTGTACTCTGCGTCAGTTGTGCCAGTAAAAAAACCCAGCTATAAAACCTTGAGTTCCTTTAGAGGACAGCATCAGCTGAGTAACCGTCCATAAATGGCGTTCCTTCCCCATGCAACATAGCAGTGGGTGGAACAGTCCTGAGTGTCTATGCAGCGTAACTCTTATGCTCCATCTTCTAGTGAGTCCACAGACAAACTCTGCTCTGTCAGTGATAGTTTCCCAGCACAGTTTGTCGGTTCATCTGTCTGGCGTACAGTCGGCTCCGCTGAAAGAGCGAGCTCCTTTTGAACAGTTACATGTACAGCAAGATACAGAAAAATCAAATCAAAAATCATACCTTTACAGTCATGATATGGAATATTTACTGTATAGATAACATCTGTACAGTTACCAGAAATGACAAGTTTTGGAGTGTTCACTCTGGCAAGCTTAACTACTGATGAAAACTTGGTTTGCATGAATATTTATGTGAAAACAGGAACACTGGCCTGAAAATGAACTTTAGCTGTTGAGTTTTTCCAAAGATTAAAAGTGTATAACATTTGTAAAAAAAAATAAATTAAGATTTATAATAACTAATAAATAATATATAATAACTGTCTACGTGATTGTAAAAAGAAACACGTATCTGAAAACGCGCTAGCTATAAATGGTTTTGTTTGTGAAGAACTGGTTTTTCTAGGAATGGAAAAGTGTTACTTTTGGATGGAACCTGGGTAGCTGCTTTAACACATATCCAAGTCAGGACAGAAATAGTACCAAGAAAGTTTTTGAAATTTGCCTGTTACTGTCATAATTCACCTTTATGGTCTGTATGTATCTACAGTATGTTTCAGACTTCCTAACTCTTACAAACCTTTTTCTTTAAATAACATACAAAACATACATAAAGAGATATTGCAAATCCTGTTCAACTGTCTGCCCATTAACCTTGAATTTCAAAACATTTTTCTTGTGGGCTGTTTTCACCGTGACACAGTTGTTTTGTGAATGAGCCAATAAGGTCCTCCAAAGATATGACAAGCTGTTAAGCTTTCCCTTAATTTTTAGTTAAAACAGAAAACTTCTGACTGTTGGATTGCTGCAACATTACCCAACTTACTGGCAGGCGCTATTTTACTTTCCACATACTGAGATCATTAGTGCACCTATAACTCACCAAAAAGTTGTGTTTCCCTTTTTGTGTACGGTGATTTTCCTGACGTGGCCCATATGAGTCTGTCAGCACAGAGCTCAGAGGAAGGGCTCCTGCTCTCCCTTCAGGTCAACGTAAATGTTTTTAGGAATTTTTTGTCCAGGATAGACTCTCATATGCCTCTTTCCAACACCCCTTTCTCCAACTAAAAGCCTATCACACAAACACAAGTGTGCACACACATGCACACTCGTGCATGCACGCATGCACACACACATGTATACCCACACAGACAAGCACACAGACACGCGCACGCACACACGCAGCTCTCATTGTTATTTATTTTCATGTTCAGCTTTTACTCAGTTCCAGGCCTGCTGTATTTTTACTGGAGCTGCCAATGTTTCCTTACATACTTGTGTGTATTACGGTATATTTTAGATGGCTCACTGCAAATCCCATTAACATATCCCACCCATTTCCACAGACACGACTTTAATGGCCTGCACTGATTAGTTCAACAAAATAAAAAAAGAATGTAAATCAACAGTTTTGCATTAACCATGACTTAATCCCAACTATCACGTTGTCACATTGTGGTGTGGCAGGGCAGCCAAGTCTGTGAGAGCTGCAGAATTCTGAATAACAAATTAAAAACGAGGAGCATCAGAGAGTCATTTCTGCTCGTTCTAATTACCATCATTCGCGTTCAGTTTGCTTCCAGCTCTTGGCTGGACTGTGGCCTGAGCGAGACCAGCAGCCTTCCACACAGAGGTCAGCTCTCTGCACTCAGTAAAACACCCAAGCTCCCCCACGCCCTGCCCTCCTGGGACCAACAGCAGAACACCTAACAGCATAGCAACTCATAGCATCACGACTACCCTGTGCATAGTGAAAAGGAAACCAAGATTCTGGCGAGGTAATAAGAGCCAGGTGTGTGTTTGGCTTAAGGGCATAATGATAACAGGAGCTTATTAGGAAAAAAACTCTGGTACCAACTAAACCCTGGTGTGCCTGAAGTAAACCGTCCTCTGATCTTTGATTGCGGGGGGTCATAGGTAGCCTAATGGCTAAACACCTCGGTTAACCGACATCGTTGCCAGTTCAAGTACGAGAATCGACCCCTCAGATACACCCTTAAGCAAAGCACTTAACCTGAATTGCTCCAGTACAAATACACCGATGTAAAACTGTAAATTGCTTCTGATAACAACCTTGTCATGTAACATAATAGAGGCAGAGGGAAAGAAACAGTAAGCAGCAGGACATTCCTGCAGTGTGGAGTCAGGAGCGGAGATCACAGAGAGGGCCTCTAATAGGAACCTGCTGATCTCCTGGCACTGTCAGCACATAGCAGATTTTCTTTAATGAATTCAAGAGAACAGTGCTGGCTAAGGAAGCTTGCATTCAACCTGGCTGAAGATCTAGGTCACCACATCACACACTGTTGTGCCAGTTATCAGTTAAATATGCACTTATTTCAGTTGTTACTGTTTCCAAATTTTCCACTTCATGATGTGTCTTTAGTCAAAGCTTTATTTAATATCATTTTGGTGAGCTAAATGAAAATGACACCAAAATTTCTTTGAAAAATTCTTCTTAATGTATTTTGAAAGGTATGATATTTATATTTTATTTGATGGTCCTCTGTAGCATGCAGTAATGAACATTATTATAAGAAAGCAAAGAGTGGTGTAGAAGGCAGATCAAAAAAACTGCTTCATTCACTCTCTTCTATGTATTTTGTGCCATCTTAATTTCATTTTGTCTGTTTTTTCAGAGGAATGGCACAAAAATTAGCATTTTTATATTTATCTAAGAATTCCTTTGGAGCGCCATGTGTTCTCTGTAACATTTTCTGTTGAGCCAGAATAATGCAGTCTCACAAATTTTCTGTCTTTTTCACGTCTTCATTATTTTTCACTTTTCGTTTGTTCTATTATTTATTGAAATGTATGTGCAAAGTATTATAGCAGTTATAAAACAGTTCATTCATTGTGGGATTTATTTCTCTAATACTAACAGTGGCAAATGAGTTTTTTGCAAATCTATTGTGGTGGATGCTTAATTAGTGGATAATTTACTTATGTGGGTAGTGTTGCCACAGTACAATTTTTTTTTGGCATTGACTTTAATGGAACATACACTATATTGCCAAAGGTATTGGGACACCCCTCCAAATCATTAGATTCAGGTGTTCCAATCACCTCAATGGCCACAGGTGTATAAAATTAAGCACCTAGGCATGCAGACTGCTTCTACAAACATTTGTGAAAGAATGGGTCGCTCTCAGGAGCTCAATGAATTCAAGCGTGGTACCGTGATAGGTTGCCACCTGTGCAATAAGTCCATCCACGAAATTTCCTTGGTACTAAATATTCCACAGTCAACTGTTAGTGGTATTATAACAAAGTGGAAGAAAATGGGAACAACAGCAACACAGCCACAAAGTGGTAAGCCACGTAAAATGACAGAGTGGGGTCAGCACATGCCGAAGCGTACAGTGCACAGAAGTCGCCAACCGTCTGCAGAGTCAATAGCTACAAACCGCCAAACTTCGTGTGGCCTTCAGATCAGCACAACAATAGTGCATAGAGAGCTTCATGGAATGAGCTTCCATGGCTGAGCAGCTGCATCCAAGCCTTACATTACCAAGTGCAATGCAATGCATCAGATCCAGTGGTGTAAAGCATGCCACCACTAAACTCTACAGCAGTGGAGACGTGTTCACTGGAATGATGAATCATGCTTCTCTGTGCGGCAGTCCGATGGACGTGTCTGGGTTTGGCGGTTGCCAGGAGAACAGTACTTGCCTGACTGCACTGTGCCAAGTGTAAAATGTGGTGGAGGGGGGATTATGGTGTGGGGTTGTTTTTCAGGGTTTGGGCTTGGCCCCTTAGTTCCAGTGAAGGGAATTCTTAAAGTGTCAGCATACCAAGACATTTTGGACAATTTCATACTCCCGTCTTTGTGGCAACAGTTTGTTGATGGCCCCTTCCTGTTCCAACATGACTGTGCACCAGTTCACAAAGCAAGGTCCATAAAAACATGGATGAATGAGTTTGGGGTGGAGGAACTTGACTGGTCCGCACAGAGTCCTGACCTCAACCCAATAGAACACCTTTGGGATGAATTAGAGCGGAGACTGCGAGCCAGGCCTTCTTGTCCAACATCAGTGCCTGACCTCACAAATGCACTTCTGGTAGAATGGTCAAACATTCCCATAGACACACTCCTAAACCTTGTGGACAGCCTTGCCAGAAAAGTTGAAGCTGTTATAGCTGCAAAGGGTGGGCCAACTCAATATTGAACCCTACGGACTAAGACTGGGATGCCATTATAGTTTGTGTGTGTAAAGGCAGGCATCTTTATATATATAAAATCAGAGTGACTTAAACATGGACATAAGGTTCAGAAGCTTCCTTAGTCTCCGCAAAAGTTCTCTTCAACTTCTTTAGCTATAAGTGTTACTTCTCAATCATTATCAAACTTGCATATTTCAAGTGCATGTCTGAAGGCCACCTCAGTATACATTATAGTACAAATTCTCACCAACTGTCACAGCCTGGTATATTACCTGCAGTTGTCCCAATACTTTTGGCAATATAGTTTTGGCAATAATGTTCAGTTAAGTGAACATGGCATAAGTGAATTGCATTTCTGGATAAAATTTTTACAATGTCTCACATATTCTCTGAGTTATTTCAGATAAATTGATAAACAGAAATCTTTATAAAATTACACCCTAGCAACAATCTAAAATTACCTCACTTGCTGGGTGCCAGACTCAGCAGGATTTACGTGGTCATTAGGTGACCACCCATCATGCTGACTGAAACACAAATGCAGGCAAAACAAAAGAGAACAGGCCATGCATGTGATGTGGAAAAGCCTTTATTAAGTTGGTTCAGTAAAACCCTTAACAAAAATGGCTACATGTTAACATGAAAATACACAAGTTCACTTAAGTGGATTCTCAGCATAAATGGACAGTCCCAAGGCTACAAAGTAATGTGAACTCCAAATTCAGATGCAAGTAGTACTGTACTCATTTTAAGCTGGCCAGACTGTCTATAAATGTCACCCCACAAGGGGGGAGGTTTGGCTTTCAGAGAAAAAAACATTTAAAAAGTTATTGACAATTATCTCAATACTGAGGTGGGTTGGCACCCCGCCCTGGGTGTCCCCTGCCCTGCGCCCTATGTCTCCTGGGGTGGGTTCTAGGCTTCCTGCGACCCTTAACAGGATAAAGTGGTATGGAAAATAAATGAATGCATGAATTATCTCAATAATAATGTAGCTTAATGTTGATGAATATCTGCAGTCTCAACTGAGAATAGAAGGAGTCTTAAAGGGCCAGTCCTGTTAGGTCACTGGAATGGCCACCACCTGTCTTTGGGATTTACAGTACAGTGCAACAATGCATCTCTTAAAACACTCTCAGGAAAATCACCAACAGGAATGACAGTGGGGAGTTTGTGTAAACACACGTCATTTATTGGATACAAAACACTTCCGTTCCCCCGTGGACTTGTGAACAAAGGAATATTAAATGGTCTAATACTGCCTGTGTGGTGTGACACGCCTATTATTTTGCCATGACTTGAGTTGAAACACACACCATCCCACTCCCTCTCCATACAGCACACACTGCCTTTCTTTTGAGGACAGGATAGTTTGCTTGTTTTGGAAAACGTGGCATTCTCCTGTCACTGGAGCTTCCAAGGGGGACTCCTGAAGCCAACACTGGAGATGCTGTGTGCCAAGGAGGAAGTGAGGATAGCACAGAGTACAAACAAAGCATGCTGAAGGGGAACTGTGCTCAGACACTAGGGCTGACGAGTCTCAGTCTGAGCTTCATACTGTGAGGTACTACGACGAAGAATTTTAACATAAATGATGGCATTCTTCAGTTTTAAAGACACATACAGGACAGGAGAATCTGACCTGTGAAGTTTAGATGTTGGAGTGAAGAGAGCAGTTACTGACAGTGACATGTGGCTAGAGATGTGAAACCCCTTCACACTAGAGGTTTCAAGTGTATCTGAGCTATCATGGCATTTCAAGGCCACCTCTGCAAAAGAAACACCATGCCACTGTTAATCTTGTGACCTTTATCCTTTCAGATCAGTAACTTATACCACGACAAAGATAGAAACAACGAATGCAAACTTGAAACAGCGCTTGCCTCTGTACTGGTATATATGTCAGGATATTCAAGCCCATGTTGGCCCAAGATGTGCTAATGTCAAGGTGTGTTCTGCCTTTTGCACTGTGTTGGCTAAGGTATGGTTCAGGCACCCTACAACCCTGATGTGGACAACATTAAATTTAAATATTATTAAAATATTGGACTGTTTTATTCAGTCAGTCTAAATAAAATTTTGGCTGACATCATACTGACATCATTTAACACACTTTAAACCGCAAATTGTTAATAAGAAAGTACCGGTGCCACTCATATTCCTCATCAGTTTCCTTTACTTGTGAGTGTAACCATAGGCATATGTTTGGTGTCAACATTGGTTTGGTCCAAATCAGCCTCCAACCCTCTTAACATAAAAAGCTTCGAAATTGCAAAAAATATCAGCTGCTACAATTCAATATCCCCACAGTATTAGTAGCGACATGCCCCTACCAGCCATACCTGAAACTATGCCCTTCAGTATAACCCTCTGTTTCATGGCCTAGAAACCATTTCGCATGACAGACTTGTCTGTGTTGTGAAACGTCTGTCTACACATGGATAGAATTCACAGCGCTGAAGCTCTGTTTAAATACACTGACAATAAATGTGGCGGCACAGTTAAACGCTTGTTTAGTAATTAAACACTGTTTTCACTTGCTGTGTCAGTGAAAGTGCTGTTTACAAATTATAGGTCTACTGCAATGCAGTAGAAGAAACAGGTTTTATGGCTGTGGAGTGGAGACCGAGCTCTCAGCATGTGACAGAAAATGCCTGCAGTGTTGATTCCTCTGTACCTTGTTGAAGAAGTGTGGCCCCAGTAAACCCCCTCCCCCCTCTCCTCCCCAGCCCACTCGAATGTGACAAGTTACTCACAGCACACAACATGCACCTCTGAGGAGGGCCTCAGGGCATCCGCGAACCACAGTTATGCTTACAGAACCTGTGGGAAAATTCCTTCATTTCATCGGCAACTATAAATGGGTAGTTCTGATTCTGTTGTGTGGGGCATCGTATTGCTTTGGAGTAAAAAAAAAAAAAAAAAAAAGTAATATGGCTCACCACAGACATGCACGTTTGCGCAAACAGTACAGGAGCTGTCAAAATTAGATTAAACATTTTATTTCATTTGTTTATTTAAATAAAATTGATACGTGGCATGTTGATGATCCCAGCAGTATTTTCTTTGGATACAGTCACTGTACTATACCATGCCACACCGCACTCTTGTGTAAGATACAACTCAGGCCTCCAGTGTCTGGAGTTTGCAGGAATTCAATTGCATCTACGACCAAGCAAACAAAGGCTTGTGTTTTTCCTACTAACCGCAACTTTGCTAATCAAATCACCTACTGTGTATGTGTTTTGCAATGCAATAACAAAGCTCAGATGTGACGCAGCTAAAATGATTAATCTTTTTAAGCGTTTATGAAAAAGATCTGAGTGAAAATAAATACATTTTAACGTTGAAATGTTTCGGAAAGAAGCCTTTTAACTCAGCAAATGCAAACCACTCATCGTGCTTGATAAACATTTGCAGGTTTTGGGTTTTTCTGTAATTTCTTTTAGAAAACACAAGCTCGTCATGCTGTCTGTGACAATGGCCAGGCTCGCAGCCCTCACTCCATTTAAAATAGGACCCTGCAGTGATGCAACAGTACATGAGCATCAGACCACCTGGCGTTTGGCCATATGTAATTGAGTGGAACAAGAAAGCAGACGTGAGAAGACATGAAAACCAAGTAATCTCAAGACCTGCGTGCTCTCATGAAGCCTAGCACGTCCAACAGTGACGCACATCATCCAGTCATCGCCAGGTCATGTGAGTGAGGACTTTACTTTTTCAGAGAAGCTGAACTCACGATTTAGCTTTTCTGAGAAAGTAAATTACTGAACCCTGTAATGTTGCACGAAAATTATTTCATATCTGAACATAACTTAGAAACAAAGGAGATATTCTTCTGAAACTGCAGATGAATTTTGAAATTGCTCATTCTGTGGAAATGCAGAACTGATTCAGTTCTCAGTTCAAAGGTCAAAACCAGTGTTCGTGAGCGAGACATTAACAAAAATGAAAAGAAAAAGCAGCTGACCTTCTCCCCTACCCCAGAAAGTCAGAGTAATTTAAACTGATGCCTCAATTTGGGTATTTTGTGTACTGTGCAGTAGGGAACTGGGCCTTAGGGTAATCATGGCAGGTAGGAAACAGAGTAGAGTTCGCTCACTTGGGCAGTTTCACCACAAGAAGTGACAATTATCCCACGCTCTTTTGTAAAACATTATCTCGCTTGCTGAATATAATATTCTAACACAACTGACAATATACCAGTTAAACCTTTTCATATACATTCGTCAAGATATACAAAATGTGTAGCTGGAAGCTATATTCCTTTTAACAGAATGTACATTCTTTGAAACCTTGCACCTAAAATGCCCCACTGACATAGTGTACAGTCGTAGTCTTCTTACATATTTCACCAAACGTTTGAAAATAAATGCTTCATAAAATGATATGGTCATGTGAGATTTGAGTACTTGACCATACATCAGGTCTGTCTTGAAAGCATTGTATAAACTTTAAAAAGCATACTACATGTGTTGACGTACACATAATTAGTAACTAATTGCACACGCCTTTGAGTGCAGCTCAGACAGCAGCCGTGTCAGGCCTCGTGGTGTTTTGTTGCTCCCCAGACATTGAGAAGACCTTGGATTTCCCAGAAGCACTGAGTGTAGACACATGCCTTTACAATTACACATGCAATTGCATAATTCAATATGGGCTGAGTGTGAGCAGGACTGGAAGCTATATGATCTTCTGGCCCATCTGGTAGAAAACTCTGCCTGGTGTCCTCATATATATGGATGCCACACATTGCCTTTTTCATGCCTCTATTACTGAGCAATTCTCCTATTCCACTAAGTGTGGACCAGCTCATCATTTGCCTTTTTATACAGCTGGGACGTATTTTATTTCAGATGGACTTTTAAGGAGACAGCACTGCATGGACACGGTGTATAATTGGTGTACTTTGTCTTAAAGAAGTATGTAAGTGTATGTTGTCCCTCATTACACATAAATTAATTACATTTGAAGCATAGATGCCATTTTGGATAAAGTCAAAGTGGTAATGTTGGTTTTCCTTGGATGTTAAGAGACAAATGAAACTTCCAAATTTCTTGTTTGTGCAAGGATTAAGACCTCATACTTAATATTTTGTTGGAACTCCGTTGGCAAAAATTATAAACACATTTGTGTCTTTGTTTTTGGTATTTTATATTGCAATGCTTTCTCCTCATTGCCCATTGTTTTTGAAAGATTTACTCAAGCTCTCTAAAATTACTTCAGGATCCATTACCAACAACAGTTTTCAGTCTTCTTTCAGACACTGTTGAACACTGGCAGGTCAAGACCTTGACTAAGCCACTTGAGGACTTTGAGTTTTAACTTACAATAACATAATCAAAAACTAGTCTTCTTAAGCAATCTTTAATCTGTGGACTAATGTTTAGAAGATAATATTAAGTTTTTCAAAGACAACATTTTTCTGTTAGGTCACAAAAAATAAATTTAACAATTTAATGAATAACTTTGCAAGACTGTATATCCATTTTTTTCACTCAAGTGTTTTGAAAATACATTATATGAAAGATTCCAGAACACTGCACTCAACAGAAAATATTTTGTCTGTAAATGCGCACATTAGTATGAAACCTAGACAGATGTGAAACAATTTATTTTTTTTTACAAAAGTAGATATTCACATCTATGTCCATTCACTTACAAGCTGTAAATTCAGCCCACTTCTCCACAGTCACAGGAATTATGGAGGTTTTTTTTTTTAATTGATGCTCTTCAAATGATCCGTGACTGCTGTATACTGTAACCTTTGAGACACTTCCATGTTCTTTTTTTAGACCTCCTCTGCATTCCTAGGACTCGCCTTTCTAATTTGTGTCAAGCCAGACACGTGCCCGTGAGTGTGGGCTAGGATAATATTTGAGAAAATTATACAGAAAAACAAACAGTCATGCACCTGGCCTGCTCCATGTGTTGGACATTAGGGGACGACAGAAAGAAATGATGAAGAGGCTCGGTCATTAGTGCTCCACTATTTTCTGTGTGTTCATGCTGGAGTCCCTCAAGGTCTTATGGGGTTGCAGTTGGGGGGGGGGCAGAGTAGCTGGCATTTACCTTCAAGGCCTGTTGTCTTTTGTTCCCTTTTTGGTTTTATTCATTATAAAAATATTAATTTTTAATATAATATGTATGTGTATATATCTTGAATGTTTTGTGAATACACACACACACACACACACACACATATATATATATATATATATATATGGTTTATACTGTGACAACACTTGAGGCAAAATGTCATTCAGTCAAAGCCTATTGTCCTCCTCTCACACGAAACCACCTCTACCCAACGCCTTCTTCATGATAATTCCATGCCGCTTTTTCCATCGGTCGATAAATCCGGTTGTTGCTATGAATGGTTTTGTCAACAGGAGCCTGAGCCAACGCTGTAGCCTTCTCAAGCAGCCTAGGGCTGCTTATGGGGATGTTACTGCGCCTCACCTGCTTAAACCATACCAGAAGGGAGGGCCACATATATGTCTGAATGATTTGAAGGACAGAGGCGTTTGCTGTCTATGCTAAAATTCGCTGACTCTGAACTGTGCTTCAACGTATCCATACCGCTCCAGATGGTTATAGCTGTTGCTTTTGGTAGGCCTAGTCACTGACAAACAGAATTTTGCCTGTGCCCACTTTCAATGCTAGCAACAATTTCACGTTTTTCACTTGCAGTAATAGTCTTCTTCTTATGTGTCACCATTTTGCAAACAATTTTTCAAAAAAGTGTTAATTGGTGATATAGAGGTAGGGATTATACACAAAAGTACTTAAAAGGAGAAAGTACTTAATAGCCGGGTACGTAACAGCAGGTGTAAGTAAACGTAAATTTGATCGTGCGGGACAGTGTTACGAAGCATATGTACATTATATATGCACTATCCCAGCTACGTACCAATCAAGTCTGACTGTATTTGTATGTATAGCATTATGTCCACTGACAGGTGAAGTGAATAACACTAATTATCTTGTTACAGTGGCACCTGTAAGTGGGTGGGATATATTAAACAGCAAGTGAACATTTTGTTCCTAAAGTTAATGTGTTGAACGTAGAAAAAATGGGCATGCACAAGGATTTCTGTGACTTTAACAAGGGCCAAATTGTGATGGCTAGACCACTGGGTCAGAGCAACTCCAAAACTGCAGCTCTTGTGGGATGTTCCTGATCTACAATGACTGGCGACAGGGTCATGGGTGACCAAGGCTCACTGATGCGTATGGGGAGTGAAGGCTGGCCTGTGTAGTTTGAACCAATAGAAGAGCTACTGTAGCTGAAAATGTTAATGCTGGTTCTAATAGAAATGTGTAAGAACACAGTGCATCACAGGTTGCATACAGGGCTGTGTAGCCACCGACCAGTCAGGGTACCCATGCTGACCTGTGACGACCACCAAGAACACTTACAATGGGCATGCAAGAATCAGAACTGGACCATGGAGCAATGGAGGAAGGTGGCCTATTCAGATGAAACACATTTTCTTTTACATTATGTGGATGGTTAGGTGCATGTGTGCCACTTACCTGGGGAAGAGACAGCACCAGAATGCACTATAGGAAGAAGGCAGGCTAGCATATATAGTGTGATGCTTTGGGCAATGTTCTGCTGGGAAACCTTGGGTCCTGCCATTCTTATGAATGTTACTTTGACATGTATCACTTACTTAAACATTGTTGCTGACCAAGTACACCCCTTCATAGAAACAGTATTTCCTGATGGCCATGGCATCTTTCAGTATGTTCAAGAATGGTTTGAGGAACACAACCAGTTTGGGGTATAGACCTGGCCTCTAAATTAATTTGTCATTAAGCAGATGATTTTATCCAAAGTGACTTACAACATTTCACATGTGTTATAATGAGCTAGCGCAGGGTGTCTTGCTCAAGGACACACCAGGTAGCTGGACAGGGGTTTGAACCAGGAGACTTCTGTACCCCAGCCTGATGTTCTACCCATTGAGCCACCATAGATTTCATACATTTCAATCCAATTCAGCATTTGTAGAATGTGCTGGAAAAACAAGCCAGATCCATGGAGACCACACCTTGCAATTTAGAGGACTTAAAGGATCTGATGGCTTGGTGCCAGATACCACAGTATATCTTCAGAGGTCTAGGGGAGTCCATTGCTCGACAGGTTAGGGCTATTTTGGTGGCAACATGGGGACCTACTCAGTGTTTGCTGTGTGGTCATTATGTTATGGCTGATGGGTGTATGTATATATGT
>JABJVR010000095.1:8976460-8988520 GCA_025773905.1 Chitala chitala
CTTTTTCAAGGCAATATATATATTTATATTATATATATATATATATAAATTTATTTTTATCTCCATTTCCCCCCCCCACTAAGTAGGACCATTATATACACCCTTGGTTGGACTCCTGAGGTATTACTTTTAGCATGACCGCTGACCTGAGGTAGGCTGGAGGCTCCGTGCTGATGGAGACAGCTTTGTACTTCTCATCCTTCCCTTCAAAGATCTCCTCCACTTCAGATGCCTTCAGCAGAGTCACACTGGTGGCTAAAGTTGTGTAACCATGATCTAACACAGAGGAGATACTGAAGATACTGCTATCCAAAAAGCAGAACCTTTAGGATTATTAGACTGATTTTGGAAAAAAAGTGTTGTCAAATATAAAGTTGTAACTAATGGCGTACATACAGAAAGTAATTGATAAAGTTTCTCAACCACTCACTAAGAAAAAACATAACACTCACCGTGTGAAGATGCTACTATTTTTTTTCTTTCTTCAACTGAAGCAAGTCTCCTCCAAAGTGATGGGTACCGTTTGTACAGGGAGCCCCTGAACATGCGCAGATAGTTTCCTACCTGCAGAGGGTAAACACTACATGACCAATGACTGGCACAGCACAGGCAGATGTGCAATATTAAAAAGTTAGCAAATGAGACGGCACATACACACAGCTCAACATGTAATGAAAAGGAAACTCTTTACAGATCCAATAACTTGCGAGTTTCGGTTATTAGGTTCATAGTGTCGAGGAAAACAGGCGCGACTAGCGGCAGGTAAGAGACACCCAGCCTAGAGGGAAACGCTGTTTGACAGCAGCTTCGTTTCAGCAAGAGGTTAACAGCACATAATTAATCCCACCAATAATTTGGTTATACTATCCAGACATTGCAATCGCATAACGTTTTCAAAGTGCACACGGCTATCGCACTATTCAGTTTTAAATGGTTTCTCGTGTCAGCGGTGACATTGGCGTGGTAAAGGATAAACACACTGGTAAAACATCTTAAAGTACGAGGTTAACGGAGGAAATATAGTTCGCTATATCCCACAGAATCACTACACAGGCGCTGCTAGTGCAGCATTACTACAAGCAGTAGTTGTACTGGTTAAAATTTGCTCAACACTGCATTTCAAGTAAAAATATTAAAACTGACACAATGCCAAAACACGATGCAGCACACCACATAAACTATTAATTAAAACATTAGTACACAGGCGAAAAAAAAAAATCAGGCCGATCTTTCATCGGTTCTGACATTCTGCCAGCTGACTACAAATATTTGTACTATGATGAATTTTACAAATTCATTACCTACTTTTAAAGTATGTCACACAACCAAGGGGTGACACTATACATCTATCACGTTTCATTCATTCCAAACTGTGACATTAGCTTGCTAACGCGCTAACAGCAATCAGTGGCGTCTCCAAACTATAAAACCACCTGCAGACTGATGTGAGATTAGACATACTTTTATGCTCAAACGCCTTTACCAGTACATCATATATACCTCTGACCCAATCATGTAGAAATCCCCGTCTTGTTCTAGTTGAAATTTAACAGGCTTCTGCCCGAAGGTCTTGCTTAACGCCATTTTGACTGGAGTAGGGAGACTAAATGCGCATGCGCCGCGTAAAGGTGCGAAGAATTTGGTTTAATAAGAATTTAGTTTAATAAGAATGTCTTTAAAATGTTACAATACGCTTAACTGACAGAATAATTATGAGGTTCATTATACTTTTAAATGTACAACTTTTGTAAGACAGTGAATACACCTTTGAATTAACAGGTGTAAACTGGCCATCTAGTATATGCCTTGTGATGGAAAGTATTCCATTCAGGGTATAACCTTTCTTGCCTCCTAGTGTATACACTTACAAAAGCTTCACAATTCTCAAAATCTTAAGACAGATAAATGGTTTGGGAAAAGAGATAATAAAATACTTGCCCAAAGTCTGAGTAACAGTTATAGTTTGTATGAAAATTTTTATGTAGATAAAGAAACCCTGCATAGGATAAGCATTCTGAAAAATTATGGATGGATGGATGGATGGATAAATAAATAGATACAATAACAAGAAACTAAAATTATTGCATACATAATGAAAGGTCTGTATATCTCAACATAGAGGCAGAATATTACATTACAAATGCAAGTAATGCCCTTCCCCCATCCCCCAACATGAAGATGAATGACAGCAACATCTGGTAGTCCTTTTTATTTATCATATAAATAAAAAGCTTTCCATAAACGTAATTTTATTTTGAAAAGTCCAGAAGACAAAATGTAAAAGTACAGTAAAGAAAACAAGCGGTTTCTTTCCACAATAAAGTCTCTAAATTACATCATGAATGACTGGGGTATGCATTCAAAGGTATGTAGCGATTGGATGATGAGACTGTGGATGGAGAGCAAGTATGAGGCATCATGACAAGCTGTGAGGTCCCTACTGGCAGTGACATAGATGTGATTCAGGAAGCAAAGGTGCTTGGATTACCATCTCAGCTGAAGACAGAAGAATTTCTTGGTGCCAATGAGTTTTACGTTGATTGAGAGCACGGGACTCATGGCAACCAGGAACCAAACCAGTAGATTCTGACAGCAGAATGTCAGGCAGTCAGAACCTATTTTGTTGTGACATATGAATTCAGAACCAGTATGTACTTCAAAATAATTTGCTTTTATATCAGCTAAACGAGTGCATTGGAACAGGCACTTCAAGCATTGTTAGACTGCAGTTACAGGTACAAAAATTATACATGCACGCACACATATACACAGAACACAGAAACTATCCAATGGGTGCACTTTTTTTCAGCAGTTTACACACTTTCAGCAGTTGACATCTCTTGGTCATCAAAGGTGATAGAGATGGGTTATGACATCACTACCATCTTCTTCTCCTTCATTGGTGCTTTACTTTTTTGACCAATCCTTCCTGTGCAGACCACAATAACAGCATCCAAGGTCATAGTTCACTGTAAACTTGTTCACTTTGACACAGAAGTGGATTCCAAAACCTGTGAATATATCAATGAACTACCAACACTTCTTCATTCACGAACCACTCATCTCAGGTTTGTGGCAAGCATAAACCTAACACTACACAAAACACAGGGTGAAACACACTTACATACAATACCTTAGTTTTAAACAGGAAATTCATTTGAACCATTAGACCATAGGATAAAACCTACAGATTAGCATGCTAAGTCAATGCAAAGTCCATATATATACTGGGCCAGGACAAAAATCAAACTTACACTCCTGTTAGTGTAATGACATTTTTGTCTGGCAGCATTAACAATAGTGACAAACTAATCAAAGAGTATCAATTTTTTTTATTCAAGCCTTTAAACCCAAACACTAACTCCATTGCTGTACTGTTAAGTGAGACTTAAATATTTTGAAAGAAAATTCAACTGTATGAAAGGCAAAGACTGCAACAGATTTTGGGGAAACATGGCAGCTCCATGCTTGCTAGTAAATGTAACTGTGCTCTCTGACTGTGAATGCAGGCCTTAGGAGAGATAACACCTACTCAGTGTGCTCTTCGTGATTGCTAAAACAGGCTTTTGTTTTGCAATCATAACAACAGATTGCGTGTTGATTTGCACTCCCACCCCCCAACATCCATCCAACCTCTGCTGTCAAATGAACTTAAACAGGGAGCCTTAGAGTCTGCATACTTCTGTCTCCAAAAGCCTGATAACTTTTCATATTACAAACAATCCTCAGAAACAAAGTCTATTGCTTAATATGACACAAAGCTTTTAAAAACCACATGCGAAACATGTATCACACGGGAAAAACACCGGACTATTCCATTTCAACTGCACCTATTTTTGAGGTTAATGAACTGCACATAAAGCAGAAATTGCCAGTCGTAAAAGATTAAAATCAATCTGCGTTCCCTTCATTGCCCCCTACAGAATGTTTGACATAACTGTAAACTGCTCTTTCGGCTCTTCAGAGCGTGGTGCGTCTTCGACTTGTGCCAGGCATCCTGTTTGGTGCTGTGTGCTCTCTTGGGTGTAAAGAACGCAAATAACTACTCAATTCTCAATTTGTACTGTGTCGAACCCGCTTTTAAAGTGTTTGGGTACCTGTATGTCGGTGAAATAAATCGACCGTGAAAGCTAGCAGAAGATCATAGCAGTATTACAAACTTAAACTATAGTATTGTTTTATCTACTGCTAAGTATGATTTTAAAAAGCATTGCAGTCTGGTTCTCAGGACTCTAACATTATGATGCATTATCCCAATGGAATAGCAGCAACTGGAACATAGACTAGTAACATAACGGAGTGGCAGTGAGGATGCAGACATTAAAAACAATCTGTCTCCACCTTGTGGTAAAGTTTAATAAAGTATCGTTACCTTTGTGAAACTGGCCATTTCTCCTTATATCCGTAGGCCGGTTTACTGACGAATTCTACATTAACACCGGAGGTGTAGTGGAGCGTATACCAATGTATACATCGTATACCATCCATTCATCCATTCTCTGTACCGCTCATTCAATGCAGTGTACTGGGAAGCTGGGAGCCCATCCCAGATAGCACAGGTCGCAGGGCAGGGGACACCCTGGGCGAGGCGCCAACCCACCACAGGTCAACATAGTATAGCCACCTCTAAAAACAAAAATCTACACCCACCTAAAAAGTCAGAAATCTATATCAGTCAGAGGAGAAGATGGCATATTAAAAGTTTTTGAAAAATAAAAAATAAATTATGTTTATTAGTCTTGTGTTGGCAACCTTTTGGTCACTTATCCTTGCAGTAACAGCGTACAAATGAAAGCGTGAATACGTGATCTCCGAGGGAGGAGAAGGAACAGTGTACCTACATCCGAGGGAGGAGAAGGAACAGTGTACCTACATACCAAGTCAGCACTACATCACTGATTAACATACTTAAACGTTTCCACAGCTAAATACCAGATTCTATAAAAATACCAATTAGGGGATGTCACGTGTATACTGTTATTTGTTAATATTATTCAACTATTGTTAAAGGCTTACTTTTTTAACCTTAAAATTTTAATTGCTAACATTTAATTACACAGCTGTCATTTTTTTAAATATAAAATACAACATTCAGTAAGGCTAAACACATGAACTGTGTATCTCGGTAAGACACAGATTGCACGTCTTCTCATAAATCCAAAAATGAAGACAGGTACTTCACACGGTAGGCATTTATTCAGATATTTCTTTTCGTTTAGCTTCATAATCAACACTTAGGTGAAAGGGGTAACAAATTGATCCATTATACAAAACACAAAGCTTACAAGAAGCCAAAAGAAATGGTATCCAGGAAATAAGTGGACCTACAATGACCATGTTATAAACTTTGTATGTACATGTACATATATTTATATATATATATTAATTTATAATTACATAAGAGAAGAAAAAAATGTACAATGTTACACAACACTCTATATACAAATCAATAAATTAAGCCGGGACACAAAATGTTACAAAAAATTTTTTTTTGTTCTTTTGGGGGAAAAAAATACAAAAACTTAAAGGAAAAAAATATACTTTTAGAAAACTGTTCTTTGAAACTGAAAAGCAATGGCACTAAGCTTTGGATGGCATTTTGACAAGGGGAACTTTGCTCAATTTGGCTAATTGATAACCGGTGAGGAATGCTTCTGGGCTGTGGGATGGTAGATCAGTACCAACTTTCCACAACGTGTCTTTGGCAAAGGTTCAGACTCAATGCACCCCCCCACCACAGCTCCCTGTCAACAATGCACAAAAGACATCACCACACCTCTCTATCACAGACTCACAGTTTCGGTGAACACACAAACTGTTCCCCAGCCGATCCTTACGAGACTCAGCGAACTGACCCCAGTCTTTGCTTCTTTTTCGTGTGAAAAGGCATTGACTGGTGTCCACACACAATGATTGGCTTCCTCATGTGACAGAAGAAAGAGGAAGCATCCAATAAGGGAACCCACAAGTATGACTTGGTGAAACCTGCATTGTTAATAATCTCCATGAGCAAATAAATCTGTTGTCTTGTGTCTGAGCTTGGATTTTCCTACTCAAACTGTGCAAGGCTGGTCCACTTACACCACACTTGCTGTAAAGGTAACATTGAATTACTGCAAAGGTCCTGGCAGGTATCATAAAATGACTGTTCTCAGGACAGAAAACAGTCGTAGTTCTCTGGGGGGAGAGGGAAAAAAAAACAATCTGACAGGATCAATTTATATTTCTACTGGCAGTCACACTGCGTTCACCATCTCTTTAATTCATAAACACTGCACGAAACTCTAATTCACTAAATTGCCTTGTATTAGCATAAAACCCAGAAGTCACACAAGCTCATTTTATCATCATTTATGCCTTTGTAATGTATTGTATTCCTATACTGTCCAACATGGCGGCTCGCCTTTAATACATTTTCCAGCTTGTGCTGAATCATATGGTTTCAGAACTACTGTTTCTGTGCTCTTTCTGTCTGTCTCCATTTGTCTTCTGTTGGCACAAGTGGAATAAACCAGGTGTGTGCAGATGTTCCTCTTTTTTCTATAGTTCACCGCTCATCGCCCACTTGCAATCTACGCCCACACAGTCGTACTGGGCCCACAGTCGTTCATTTCACCCACAGGTTTCTCTGTGAGTTCGCCAACAACCCACTGAGCCATCCTGGCTCATTTCTCTGTACTACTTCTCTCCTTATGAATTATCCTTCATATCACTTTATCCCTTGTTTCCATATGACAGTCCCCACTGCTTAGTGGAATAATGTAGGTGTAGTGTATGTATTAGTCATCTTTACACAACTCCCATGGGAGGGGCATCCTGGGCCCAGCCAGGTGCCAATCACAGTGTCCATACAAAAAAGGTTGGGGAGGGGGGCAGAAAGAGGGAAGGGGTGTGTCTCACAAAAAGACAAAGTTAACAGCAGTAAAACCTAACACTTTGGAGAGTATCTGAGCCCCTCCACCTCTGACTTGTGGTCCCAGCATGGGGGAATCCTTTCCACACTGCTCTCTTCTTTGTGAGTCAGCAAGTTCATTGGTCTCCAAGGAAGGTTGGGGTCCATCAAATGGTTTTTGAATCCCTGACAACAATTTGAAGGTCCTGCTTCCTTGTGATGGAAGAGCTCAGGGAGGGGTGAACTTTCCAAGTAAACCATCATCATTGAACCCTGGGGACTCACTGGCATACGAGAAACATCACTGCAGTCACAAGAGTTCCTCATTCTCCAGGATGATCCACCCCCAATTCCTAGTACATTCTGTAGATTCTTTCCTTCCACTCATCCCATTGATAACACCGCCTTTAAACTGAGGGCTGTTTGGCCTGCTGTGTTTCAGTGTTCCATAGCACCAACTGTAAGAGAAGTGGTTTTGTTAAAAAGCAAATGCCAGGTTTAAGAGCAAAAAGAGAAGCAATAAAGGTTCCTTGTAATGCCCTTTTTCAATACGGTCAAGCATTGTTGTGAAGTGGGTGGGAATGTGTCAGTGATTTGTGAGGCTTTGCAGAAAACTGAGCCATTTTCTACCTACAAGTTAATTTCCCAGAGATTCACTCAAAGAGACTGAAGGTCTTGAAGCGTGCAAAGTCAGGTGGTGGAAGAGGGCATGGACCACTCGGGCTTTCAACTCCATCCACCTTTTTTTAGTGGTCTTTGTGATCTCCAGAATTAACCCATTTCCCTCCTCATGGAGTTACTAGTCTTAAAGTCTGTGTTTTGTGTAAATGAGACAAAGTGCGGTGAGGGAGGGGGGGCAAGGTCACTTTTCAAGGAGAGCTCAGCCATATAGCAAAAAGCTCCATGATGAGTTCTGTGTGGATAAGAGAAAACCCTGCAGCGGAAAGGCACTGTGGCACACTGGGTTGTGTGACATTACTCATTACACTGAGCAGCCGCTTGCCATGACTGACTCCTCCCACTGTGGCTGTCATCATTGGCTCCTGCCTATGGGATGCAGTGTAGTTTCACTGGGCCATTGTGAAGCAACCCAAGCAGCCATCAAGGAACGCAGGGCTGCAAGTAGTCCTGTTCTCCCATGCAAGACCAGTGTGATAACAGGTAAGTGGGCCCTGCCTCCATCAGGGTTCTTGTCCATTTTTTTGCAGGACCGCTGACCCCTGCCTTGCTTATGTGGTCCAAACCAAATCCCCCCAAACCAACCCCAGCCAAAGTTTGACAAGGTAAGGCTTCCACAAGACAGCAGCAGTAAGGGGCAGCTGGCAAGAGGGTCACAAGAGTGCTGGTGAGGTTGGGTGGATGGGGGACCGCTTTCCGGTGGGCAGGGGTCTGGTCCTTCAAAAGATGCCCTTGGCAATTTTCAAGCCTTTCTGCTTCATGCGTGGCAGTGTGGAGCTGGCAACGTGCTTGCCGCGCCCGGCCTTGGGGAAGCCACGTTTCTTCAGAACAAAGTCGTAGTTGGCTGACGAGTTCATGGCGTAGAAGACGTTGGCATTGTCTGGGATCTTCAGCTCTGTGGAGAGTAGGGGTAGGGGTGTCATTGAAGAGTTTAACACACAAGCAGGAGAAAACAAAATGCTCCAGTTCAGAAAAACAGGTGGTAGTACTGCGTACTGCTCAGCCCGTATCCCACACTTTATGTTCCTTCACTGCTGGTAAACCCATGGTATACAGTATTTTGCATGAAGTGCTCTAATAAAACATAAAAATGACTATAAAAATGATTGAAATAGTAATAAACTAAACAATACAATGAAATCAAAAAACTAAAGCTGTTTATATTAAGTTAATTAATTATTAGATAAGATAATTAGATAAAACCCTTTATTACCCTTTAAACCTCAAGTAAGGTTACTGCCTGAGTAAATACATGTGAATGAATAATATCAACGATGTTATGTCTCCCTGCAAGAACGGCCTACCTTTCTCCTCTGAGATCTTCTGCAGGAGCTCATAGTCCTCCGGTGCCTCACGGTCCAGGTTGTGTTTCACCATGGCTTTCCTAATCACGGCCGGAGTCTTGTCCTGACTGGTGACCTGCAGACAACAGAGGAGAGCCTTACTGTACCACTGTATGACAAGAGCCTCAGTGACCAAACATCGCCATGCCAACAAAGAAATACAAATACAAAGAAGAAACTACTATGTACTCCTATTTCAAACCTGGGGTGAAATAAATAATACTTTTTCAGTGCTTTTCAACAACAGTAAATTTTGGTGTTTCCAGTGAAATTTTAAAATATGAAAATTGGGTTTATTGGAATTTAAATATTAAACATTTTAATATTACCTACTAAACATCAGAATATTGCATTGTAAAATGTTATGATTTGTTTTTGTTATACAATATAAAGTCTAATATCTGTAATTTATTTGTATTTCAAATTGTGTGTATGATCAAACATTTTCAGAATGTTAATAGAAAAGCATTAACCAATATACAAAAAATTTAACATCAGTGTGATAAAAGCCTGGTATTCGTCCAGCTGCCTCCACCTTCCCATTCATTCGTTCCTGCCCCAGTCCCTGCCTCCGCCCCTGTCCTAGCTCCCATCCCAGCCACTGTCCCTGCACCTGCGCAGCCCCTGCCCTTGTTCCAACCTTTGCCCCAACTCCTGCCCCTATTCCTATCCCAGCCCCAGCCCCAGCCCCAGCCCCAATCCTAGCCCCAGCCCCTGTCCCAACTCCTGCCCCAGCCCCTGTCCCAGCTCCTGCCCCTGTCCTAGCCCCAGGTCTCACCAGGATACTCTTGTACATGTTGCCATTGTCCACGTCCAGGCTGACGCGGACGATGCAGCAGTCGTCTGCCTGCTGGTTGTAGAGGGGCAGCGATAGCGATGAGTAGCTAGACACGCCCGACACTGAGCGCTTGTGGGAGCGGGAGGCCGTCACTGGCGTGGAGGACACGGACGATGACGAGGCGCTGCTGGAGCCTGATCCGGAGCCTGAGCCCAGCCCAGAGGCGTCCAGGGATGACAGCGATGTGGACTCCCAGAACTGGCCAGCAGGGGGAAGCACAGAGGCAGACAGAGAAAATCCAGTCTTGTTAGAAGGATCAAGCTCATTACAAAAGAACAAACTGGAGGGTGAAAACTCAGGTTTAGTAATGTATTGGTAACAAACTGCTGAAAATACTACACTATAAAAACTACCGTAATTACATAAAATGATACGATTAAGGGTTGACCTCAACACAAGACGAAAACTACAAAATTACTTAAAATAGAGCAACTGGATCATAAAAAAACAACTAAATTTCAATATGACCTGAATTTGCTCATATCTGCAAACATTACGTTATCTTGGTTAGATACATTACCTTTTAAATGTACATAACCAAAAGACCTGTCATAATTATAATAATCATAATCACACGCTGAATATGAATAAGATGTTTCCTGATGATACCCATTTCCCATGCTGAACCCTCCCCCACACAAACACACAGAGCAGTGAATGAGAGGAAATGAGAGAAGAAGCTAATGATTTAACTCTGCAACATGCCAGAAACGTTTAGTGCTCAGCTGCCACGAGGCACGTGAATTGTCAGCTACACGGACATTCAGATCCACACACAATCAGATAAACAAACACTCGGAAACACAGACACACATGCACGCCACGTACTGCTGGTCTTATTCATGTCGCATACCTAGGCTTTGGCAAGGTCCTCCCACCCAATATTTATGGACATTTATCCATGATTAAGACGTTTGTGGCCATATGATTAATTGCTGTGTGTTAGGGGGCGTCATTTAATTGTGTGTGAAGCCTGGAAATCATCCATCAGTTAGACCTCCCTGCACACCCCCCGGGGGGGGCCTACACGTTCAGGCTTGTAAACTCAATGATGTCACCTCTTGGTGTACAACTGTCCCCTGAAGACACTGTGTACTATTCATGCAAATACATCTAATTTAAAAGCAAGACCCGTACTTTCCACAGTAATTTCTGCACCTAAAATGGTGAACGAGAACTCAAAAACCTGGAATGTCACTCTCCTGCTTTCCTAAATCTGTAATATCTAAGACTAATTATCTTCTCTTAAAGGATGCAAAAATGCCCAAAAATAGCTGAGCACCAAGAATATATGAGAGTCTATTAGGAGATCGCTTGCTTGTCTTGTGGTTTGTCATTTACCAGTAGGATTAACACCAATAAGATAAACTACTCCAGAAGTCCTTCACATTAGGTTCCACAGATGTGCGATTAACGCTGTATGTGTAAATGTTGCGGATGTTTATATGTCATGGCTGCAGTAACATGAAAGAGACCAGCTATGTAAAATACATGATCTATATGCTATTACGGGTACTGTGACTGTAGGGACAGGAAGAGATTCTGCCCCTTCCCTCCTCACAGACCCCCAGATGAACAGCACAGAGATGAAAAAGGGCAGAGTGACAGATGATATAAGAAACGTATGTGTGGAGGGGGTAAACATGTACCGTTGGAGTGAGGTTAGGGATCACGCCTTCCCTCCCTAAGGTAGAACCGGAATGTTTTACTGAAGGCGTGGAGGTCTGGAGGGAGAGGGAATCACAATGCTGGTCACATGACAGTCACCAAACCGGGAGCCGTGGTGACAAAGGCCACGTGTCGGATCGACTTTGTCCCAATCTCACTGCATGTGAGCAAGGCCTCTCAGAAGGCACTGCTGCTGTTGGTCATGAAAGGTCACCACAGCCGCGCAAAGTAGGCCTACATGCGTGTCACAAACATTATGAACCTGACTGCGCATTAATTACAGCCGCTGAGTAGCAGGAAACAATTACTCAAGAAATAGCCACATACCTGTTTTTTAGTTTTGTTTTTTAGTTTAGTTTTTGTTCTGACTTCTGTGAAAATAAGCTATAAAAAAACATCGCAACCACCTTTTAACAAACTGCAATGTCATAACACTTGACTAAAAAGTCCTTATTGAAGAACAAGAGTGTAAGACTGACTTAAAGAACAACAGCAAAAGTTAAGTTTAGATCATGCTACCATATGCGCTTTAACAGCCCTTAAATGCTCCAGGTCCTGTCAGGCCTCATCCTGCTAACGCTCCCTCACCCTGCTCCAGGTCCTGTCAGGCCTTATCCTGCTAACGCTCCCTCACCCTGCTC
>JABJVR010000095.1:8998220-9018925 GCA_025773905.1 Chitala chitala
GGTCAGATTTAAAGGGGGTGGAGTCACTGGTAAAGGAGACAGGGTCAGATTTAAAGGGGGTGGAGTCACTGGTAAAGAAGATGGTCAGATTTAAAGGGGGTGGAGTCACTAGTAAAGGAGACAGGGTCAGATTTAAAGAGGGTGGGGTCACTGGTAAAGGAGACAGGATCTGATTTAAAGGGGATGGAGTCACTGGTAAAAAGAGGTAGGGTCAGACTTAATGAGGGTGGGGTCACTGGTAAAGAAGGCTGGGTTAGTGGGAAGACAAAAGTAAGGCCATCAAATATACCTGTTGAGCAGCAAATCCAGCACCTGCTTGGTAGTGGCAAAGGAGCGGTAGGTACACAAGAAGATGGTGACATAGGTGGAGTCATTTCCACGAAAGGCAGACACCATGTACTCCACCAGCTTGTCCAACGTGCCCGCCTTGATGGTGCGCACCTTACACGTCTCATATAGGCTTAGCGTTGTGTCTGTCTCCACACCCAGCCAGCGCTGCCCTTTGGTGGCGGAGTGGTGCATCTGCACCTTCCGTAAGGTGATGGTGTAAACGGCCCCATCTTCCACCTCCTCCCCAATCTCCTGGGTTGAGTTCTGGAGGACACAGAGAGATGGGATGGTCAAAGAAAGGCACTCATATTTGTAAATGATAATAACACTGACGTTGGCTGTGCCAGAAAAGTTGTTACGCAACCTGGGCCAGGAGAGGCTGATCAAGACTAGCTGGAAGTGTGAATATCTGCAGTCTGCAAACTCCCCCTGGGCTCAAACAAAGCTACGCCATTTGGGTAGGCTTACATCAGCTTTACAGTGTGTTTGCCACCATGAACATCTATGACAATCATCCTGCTCTGTGTGGGTGTAGACCTCCCTATATCAAACACATCCCAGGTTCACCTCTAAACAATAACTGATTATTGAAAATCGATGGATGGATGGATGGATGAATGGATGGAAAGCAAACTTTTAAAGGCAAATACACGGTTCTTATTTTGTTTACAACATAGACTATGAAGCCAATTCTTATGCGTACACTATATAATCATTATTTACCATTATTTACCAACTCATATGTACCAGGGTTGAACACCAATTCCAAATCCTTTTTATGTGTGTCCAATTTTATCGTGCCCCAATGTCTTCTTGTGCCCTTACTGTTTCAAGAAATGTTTAAAGTTTATTTTATGTTCCTCGTGCAACATTTGTCACCATTTTATATTGGTAATATAATTTCTGTAACACTAGACAGTTTGTGTAGAAGAGGGCCTCCATTTTCTACGAGCACAAATGGAGGCCACACTGAGGGGCATCACTGAGAGCGTCAGTGGAGTGAAGGTACTCAGGGGCAGATTAGGATCTGTACTTTAAACAAACACTGTGCTAAAGTTGGCAGCACGGTGGCATGGTGGTTAGCACTGTCGCCTCGCACCTCCAGGCCTGGGGCTTGATTCCCGCCTTGGGTTTGTGTGCGTGGAGTTTGCATGTTCTCCCTGTGCTTGGGGGGGGGTTTTCTCTGGGTGCTCCAGTTTCCTCCCACAGTCCAAAGACATGTGGATTAGGTTCATTGGTGTGTTCAAATTGCCTGTAGTGTTTATGTGCCCTGTGGTGGGTTGGTGCCCTGCCCTGGGTGTCCCCTGCCCTGTGCCCTATGTGCTCTGGTATGGGCTCCAGGCTTCCCCGCGACCCTCACTGGGACTAAGTGGTTAAGACAATGAATGAATGTGGTAAAGTTCATACTCGATTCCCATAAACCAAACTGAAAGCACACAAAAAAAAGTCACGGCTGAGGACAGCGGTAACGCAAACTGATGAACTGAAACACAAGCGACAAGTCAAAGCTACATGCTATTTAAGGGGTAACCTTCTCTTCTGTTGTCATGGAAATAAGGTGCTGCAGTTGTTTCAGTCTTGAAACTTTGTTTGCCTGTGCGCCAGGGAAACGCTGCACCCGTGACTAATTTACATAGACGGTCAAATTAAAACTCCCTTTATTGTTAAAGGCCATCATGTAAACAAAAACCCCTTGAAGAATTTTCTCATTCATGCATAACAATTATTATTTGCACTTGCCTCCTATAGGTTTCTGTTTCACTAACTTCGACTGTGAAGAATCTATGAGTTTATATTACAATGTGTAAATTCAATATGAAATATATACACGTACAGTGATGGCCCAAGTTTGCATCCCATCACTCATCTTATTTAGGTCAACAGTATGTTTACAATACATGACATGTTTACAGTTTTGAAAACTCTATTTCTAGCAATCAAGCAATGGAAATAATCATGGATCATAAAACAAAGAGATGTCAAGAAACAAGCTTTCTTCACTATCTATAATTATATTGTATTACATATATTACGTTACTTTCCCTTCACAATACAATGCATTGCCTTCTTTCACTTTGACTGATGAATAATTATGTTTGGTTACCATATGTACACAATAATTGCCGGTGTTACTCTTTATTGTTAACAATGCCAGTTGAGTCCTAAAACTGAATGATGATGAAGCAAAAGAGAGGGAGTGAAAAGTAAGACAACAGAAAACCCTGTTAACACCAAACACCAATTTTATCATTAATTCCCATCATGCAACCTGAGTTGGTGACCTCATTCCCTTCCCGCATATGACAGCTGAGACCAGGCCATTCATTTATTATCACGCCTATAACAGAGGACACCCAAGACTGACAAAATACAGACTCCTCCCAAGTGACACAATACCAGACCACTGACCTTCCATAAATGCAGCTCCTCCAGGTGTTTCTACTTAAACTGAAAACCCAGACCTGACACCTAAAGGAGTGGATGGTCTTGGAGGCCCAAAACATTTCTCCTGATACTTTGAAGTTATTAATCTTCTCCTTTGTGCCAAACACCAATTGGACCAAATACATTCTGGTTTCAAAATCTGCAATTTGCTTGGTTTCATCATCTAAGTCACATGTGACATGAGCTGCAAACCTAAATGTGGAGAATTACTCTTTTTTTCAAACTGAAACAGACACTTATCAATGGAGCAGAACAGCAGCAACTTCTGGATTCTGTGTTGGTCAGCATATTACATTCATGGATGGGAAGTGAGTCAGCCAGGGACATGCTGTGCCACGTCCCACACCATCACTCAGACAGGATATGCTTCTTCCAGCAGAAGTTGAAGCTAAGACAGAGGGCAGAAGTCTGTCTGCAAAAGCTTTCCTTATCCAGCCTTCTTTGGGACAAAAGCTCACCTCATTTAGCCCTCTTCATCTGGGACTTCATCTGGCCCTCTTTTCACCCAGCAGAGAGCCCTGCCACCTGCCCACACCCAGCAGAGAGCCCTGCCACCTGCCCACACCCAGCAGAGGTCCGATACCCACAGGCAGGGATAGGAGTGTCATTGTTGCCTAATCACAAAGCACGGGATGAGGATTCCCAGCTAGAACCGATGCAATGGGGGCTGCAAGTGATCAAAATACACACAATCTACACCGTTAACCTTACTGTCTCCCAGGGGAGTGGGTCAGGCAAGGCTGGATTACTTTATGGACCAGGCTACTGGGCCCAGTGCCTGGGGACCTCAGACTGCCAGGGCCTCGCAAAGCCTCAAGCCACGCAGGCCAAGACTTCCACAGGAATCCGAACACTCGTACCATTGACATCTATACTGTGATCTGAACGCCAGAACCCTCAACATTTATACTGTGATCTGAACACCAGGGCCCTCAGCATTTATACTGTGATCTGAACACCAGAACTCTTAAAGTTAACAGATAAAGTGACTTTGTGGAAATTGTCCTGGTGACAGTTTTTGTCTGACTTATATATTTAATAGATGTGATATTGTGACTGTGTGTGTCCATATTTACACATAGGGTGGGAGGAGGATGCATCATAGACGTACTTGGGGCACTAAGGGACCATTATCTGGCCTTGAGGCTAGGCTGCTGTTTGTTAACAGACCGCTCAAGCAATGTACTGCTAAAATCTGTAAGTGTAAAAATTTACACACATCAGCACACAACTCAGAGCACAAAAGAGTGTGTTGTCAGACAGATTCTTCCAGTCTATATCCCCAAATCCCTCTTTGCAGAAGTGAGTCACTCTGGGAGATCTTCTCGCTGGCTCCGGTCTTACTCCCCTGAGGGAAGTGAATCCAATTACACAGTTTTTTTTCCTTTTTCCTTCTTCACTGAAAACAAGCAGAGACACAGAGGTATTCTGGAGCCTCGGGGCCAAAGGAACACACCTCAGTGTCATCCCTGATAATGCACAGCTGAGCAAAGAGCCACCTCTATGTCAGAGAGACACAAGTGACACGCGTGCGTGCATACACATGCACACACACACACAGATGCGTGCACTCACATACTTGTGCACACACGTGTATAGAAACACACTCCCACATGCACATGCACATGGACATGAACACCCATCTTGTGTGCTTGTATTTGTCCTTATAAGTTTCACTTTTAAAAGAATGTGAGAAGGCTCTCTTTGTGTCTCCCACTGTGATCCTGCCCACAAAGGCACAGAACCTTGCTTAGCAACCATGTAGTCCTTAACTACAATACTAAGCCAGTAGCGCAGGCTGATTTCAAAGCCCTTCTCAAGGCTTAGTGCCAGCCACAATGTACTGTACTTGTCTGTTTACAGTCACTGTGCTCATTGTTCATGGGATACCTCAACGTTGCCTACTTTGACTGAGTAAGACATCATTACACATGACAAAATGCTGTGTCGCCTTCCAGTGTGATAAAACACTGGTCTCCCCCTCTAGCACCCCTCATTATAACAGAGCAGCTCTCAGGGCAACAAAGCCTGGACCTTTTTTACCATTCCCACAATATGCACATGAACGCACCTGACATTTCGGTGACAATGTGACTGTGTTTATGACACTATTGCATGCAAAATGTTAACAAAGGCTACATCATAACCCTCACAACTGACCACGTGAGTCAAATCTGCATGAAAAAGGAGCTGTTTGGTGAAGATCAAGAGTTTTCCACACAGACAATTGCCCTTTTAGTCCGGTCCATTGACATGAGCCAAGTTCTCAGGCACGTAAATCTGAACAAACTGGCACAACAGCCGCCACAGTACAGTCACTTCAACCTTTACACAAACCCTCACTCTCTTTTCTGTTGTGAAACCAGGGAGTCACTGTTCCACGACTGCAGTCACGCAGGAAGACTGGCTCTGTGGGGCGTAGAGTCAAGAGGGTAAGGTCTTCACTCACACCATTTTCTTTCATTTGATACTGCTTTGTTCCTCCTTTTCTTGATCGAATTGCGTCTTTGTCAGACAACAAACAACAGCTGCTCTGCACCAACGCAATAGTGAACTCAGACAGAGCAGGGAGCTGAGCCGTTTTGCCTTGGTTTCTGCAGAGCACATCTAATGCTGCTGAACAAGGTACATGTAATGGAAGAAGCGTTTACTTGGTCACTAGGGCAACAGGGGTAGCACTCTGAACAACTCACCACGAGTGATGTGTCACTTGTCATGAACCCAGCTCCAGTCAGCTGACTGCAAACAGACCGAAATTCTCGGCAAGGGAGGGGTCAAGGAATAAACACACACAATTACCTTCGTGCGCACGCACACACACACACACACACACACACACACACACACACACACACACACACACAAGGAACACACACGCACAAGGAACACACACATAGAAATGCAGTCAGAGTGTACACACCAAACACACACCTACCAGTAAATACAGTAAAAGATGATACACATATCCACATACAAGTTGAGTCACAATCATGAAAGTTACACCAAACACACACCTAGACAGTGAAAGAAAATCAAAGATACACCCAATAAATCCAAGTGAGACACAATTAAACACATCCATCAACAAAAAGGAGTGAAGGAAAAGCAGTTTGTCAAGGCAAAAAGCATAAAATCCATACACACACACGCGCGCACACGAGTACTCGGCCATGGCCCAGTCCTGCCTGTGTCTCTACAACCATCTCATTGTTCAGTAATTGCTTGTCTTCACATTCACCTGTTCGCTGTTACTTTGTATTTATTGCACAGTTTCACTAGTCCTTTGTTCTGTCACTAATCATAAGTGCTCCTCTGTTCTGTTACCCAGAGCATTGTCAGACATTCAGTTGTTAGCCGTCTGTTCCATGCTGAGTTACAGTTTTTTTCCCTTCATGTTTGATCTGATTTGTCATTAATAAAGAACTCAGGACTCATTTTTGTTCTGCTGTGAAGTAATCCTCCAGAAATCATACTTGGACAGCAGTGGCAGCCCTGACTCCCACTGCCACATCAAAGGGGGAAAGTCAAGCAAGTTGGACTTAAAGTTCAGTGAAGTCAGGTAAATGGGACTCAGTACGCAGCGAAATCAGGCAAGTGGAGCCCAGAACCCAGTGAAATCAGCCAGGTGGTGCCCAGAACCCAGTGAAATCAGCCAAGTGGTGCCCAGAACCCAATGAAATCAGGAGAATGGAGCCCAGAACCCAGTGAAATCAGCCAAGTGGGGCTCAGAACCCAGTGAAATCAGCCAAACGGGGCTCAGAGCCCAGTGAAATCAGCCAAGTGGAGCCCAGAGCCCAGTGAAATCAGGAGAATGGAGCCCAAATCCAAGTGAAATCAGGCAAGTGGGGCCCAGAGCCCAGTGAAATCAGACGAGTGGGGCCCAGAACCCAGCAAAATCAGGCAAGTGGGGCCTCGAACCCATCAAAATCAGGTAAGTGGGGCCCAAAGCTCAGTGAAATCAGGAGAAGGGAGCCCAAAGCTCCATAAAGATCCAGCTCCAGGATCACTGCTACACAGCCACTAGTTAGTAATCAAAACGGGCACGGCAGCATTGGCAAAAATGGGGGGTGTTTGAGAAGCATCATCACAGCATGTTCATCCTAGCTTGAACCCACTCTCCTCTAACCCTGCCCTTGTTCTCCTGGACATGGTTCTGCTGACACTGCTGTCCGTCTCTCTCACAGGAGTGTGTGGGAGACTAATGAAAGGAGTAAGGCAGCAAGTCCATCCTCATTTCACATCACTCCTCTCTCTCCCAGTTGAGGCATTCGGTTAAGGCATCGTATAAAACTTCTAAGGCCGCAGCACAAACAAGCACACACAGACACACACTGAAACAGTCTGCTGTAAGCAGAGCAGCCCCTGAGCACACATCAGATCCTGTATGTGAGAAATACACTGGCCCACGTACAAATCTGACCTGGATTAACAAACACAAATTCCCCCTGAGGAGCGTTACATCAACTGCTTGTCTTCCTGTGAGATTAGAGCTTGGTGGTTTTCTGTCATTCCCACCTGGTGGTTAGGTGCTTCCCAGCAGACCCCCCAAGCAGGTGATCCAGCTTGCAGGGTAAGAGCCCTCTGGTGCCCCAGGCAAAATACATCTAACTTATGGAGCACAAAACAACCCTATCCCCCCGCTCATAGTTAGCCTGGCTTAGCCTAAGGCCTGACTAACATCATCAGCATTAGCACTGCTATCCACCGACACATGCAGAACAGTTCAGGCATCCAAGCCATAGACTGGAACATATTCCCTCCCCCGCGATTCACCCTTAGCACTCGTTCACATCACATTACCACACGTTCTGCGTTATTAATTGTAACATTAGTTAGTGCTGCCATCATTATAGCCCACCCCAGGCGTTCCACAGCAGAAGCAGAGGAAGCTGTTAAGAGCATTTAACGCTTTTTCTGAGAGGTTTTTTTCTGAGAGGTTTCTGAGACACAAACACTGTTAGCGTTATTGCTACTGTTTACGAACAGGTGTTCAGCAAGACATTCAGTGGCAGCTAAGAGCCGGGATTTCCTCTTAAAGTGCCAGCAACTAGAAGCTATAATAGCCAAATCGGGTTCAAAGCACTGTGGTGGCATGGACAAACATTAGGTTTAGGAACAAATCTGAGGGGCAGAACTGTACAGTGTTTGGCTTTGGTGGAGGTGTTTAAAAGCTCCACGATGACTGTGTCCATACAGTGAGCCGGCAGGTAGCATAGGGATGTCATATTCATTCCTGGAAAGTATTGCTGGCTAGGAGAGTGTTGTGCAAAGGTTCTGGGGCTAACAAAACTGTGAGAGAAGGAAGGCTGGTGGTGAAGAATGGGAAAGAAGCAGGAAACACAGAGTTAGCAGACAAAACAGGCAGTGCTTATATCATGCCTGTGTGGGTGGGAGAGGGATTCTCATTCTTAATGCAGTTTCCCTATAGTGTATATGCATGCACGTGTACTTGTGCACGCACGCGCGCACACACGCACACACACACACACACACACATACACACACACTCCCTTACAAACATCCAACCTGCAGAAGTGCCCAGTCCCTGAGCAACACAGAGGAATACATGTACTTAATTACCCAAGCCGTTTTCCTGGGGCTCAAACAGCTGGGCATTCGCACACACACACATACACACACACACACACACACACACACACACACACACTCACCCAGGGCTCAGGACTACGACTCTCAGAGACAATGAGGGCATTGTGTGAAAAGCAGGGATGCGGGAGAAGCACGGCCACCACTGTAGATAAAGACAGTTTTGAGCACGGAACACGAAAGCCCCCGTGAGCCACACAGCAAGGAGACGGGAGAACACCAGAGGCTCATTTAGTTCCTGGGAAAGCACCTGGCATTTAAGCAAGCCGGTGCAAATACGGACATTCAGGCATTGATGCAGGTGATTAAAGAAACAAGAAACAATTAAAAACAAAATGGTTTTTCAGAGCCCAAGTCTGCACAGGTGTAACTAACTAACAGCACAGCAAACAGCAGTACATTCTGTAACTATACCTCACCGCCACAGAGAGGGTTCAGTGAACTCAGGGAGAACAAGTGTGCCGCTTACAGCCATCAGCGGAGCAGTCCGAAGGCAAGCTGGGGTGGTGGAGCGCAGTTAGGAAATGCTACCCACGCATCCAGATGCCTCCTGCACCGCACCCGGCTGACACACAGACTTTGGACTCGCTCTGCTTCGACACGAGCGTTCTTATCTCACGCCGTCTGCCTACCAAGATCGATTGGCCACGGCACATGCAAGAGTTGCAAGCGGTCACAAGCGCTGCATTCTGCACACAAGTTGCACCGCTCACAGACGGACTCAGTATCCTGGAGGCCACTGGTAGGTCCAAGCATGGCTGCAGGGCTTTGAGCACAGCTCAAAAAAATAAGACCAACTTCCTTTCCTCTGGCTTCAAAAAGACTTCAAACTCTTTTGCGGCTCCTAACTTCAGTCCCACATGGATTATGTGAAAAATGTCTGAGCAGGGAAACACAGGGTGGGACTTCACTTTAACCACTGTATATGTAACGTTTTGTTTTTATATATCTTGTGATTTACAACTTTACTATACCGCTTAAATGACTTCGCACACTTTTCCTAAAAGTATCGTATAAACTTTTCATGAGAAATTATTAATTTAAGGAGGGAAGAATCTGCCGCACACCAGAATACCTTGCATAATCACCCCTGTGCCACCACACAAGACTACTGTTCTAAATCCAGACAATTATTCCTAACCTTAACCAGAAAACATTCATTGTAAGACTTGTCTTGCTACTTTTTGAAAATTTAAGATCTCCAAGGGAAATTAAATACACTGTTTCTGTCTTCAGAACCACATTACAAGCCATAGCAGCCTGCCATGACCACATTTCCGGCTATTAGAAAAACACAGAATGTTCCAGAATGTTGCTTTCTAGCACTCTGACACTGGATTCCCTAGCTCACTTAACACTCAACCTGGATTTTCAGTCTCAAGTCTCACACCTCCCATCTTTCTAGACAGCCCATGCATGAAGGAACTTTGGTGGGGGGAGGCAGACATATCAACTGGCATCTCAAAGCACTGCTGAGTTGCGAGCTCACATTCCTACAAAGCACTGCACAGAGAAAACCAAAGAGGATTATTCAGTTTTGTTTAACCACAATACGAACATCAGGCCATATGATTTGCAAAATGTCTCTGTGTGAATCAGAATCAGAATCAGGTTTATTGCCAAGTACTTTTAACATACAAGGAATTTGTTGTGGTAATGTGGTGCAAAAACTGGAGAGGGGGAGAGAGAGAGAGAGAGAGAGGAAAAAAATTAAATAGGAAAAGTTGGGTAGAGTAGGAAGGGTAGGAAGTACTACTAATAAATGATAGATATATAACAATACAACACGTTACATAGTTAAAAGTCAGAAAGTGAGAGAAAAGTCAGTCAAAAAGTGAATGTAACAGTCATGAAATAATAATACAGCTTGGTTATATAATAGCTCAGGAAGCTACAGGAATACTGCGGCTACTTAAGTGCAGGGCTGTATTAGTGTTTTAGAAGTACAGACATCCTGTCCTTTTACAGCACACGCAGGGCAATTTCCAGACTGTAAAACACTGACAACAGCTTGGAAAGGTGGCAGCAGACCCCAGCACCGCTAAGGGTCAGCCTGTAGCTGCAGAGCCACACTGACAGCAGTAGGCATTTCATAGGGCTGTCTCAGAGAAGCTGAGGAGCAGCTCCTACGGCCTTAAAACTGCTATAGCACGCTTGTAAGAAGGAGCAGTTTGCTTTTAATGTGGGGTGCTGGCCAGTGAGTAAGGTGAAGAAAAAAAACAGGAATCACCATGACATGTGAGGTCAACTGTCCCTGCCCCCACTACCCTACAGTTTCCCATCAACTCTTCATATTTACTTTTGCTCCGCCCCCTTATAAACCAGGGCAACAAAGAGGGAAGATGTTGTCACTTTAAATGCAGCAGTAGCCAAACAAACACAGACAAAGAAGAGCTGGAAGGATGCGTGGCCTCTGGAGTGTAAACAAAGGGCAAAGCCAGCACGGAGCTGGAGATGGTGACACCAAAGCGTCTGTCTGACAATCAGAGCCATTGAGAGACCACTTCCCCCTCCACTCCTCAAGCTGAGGAGGACTGACCTACGTAATGCTTCCTGTACTACACTGTGTGAGAGGTACAGACAGAATGTGTCCACCCCAGTGAGGACATCATCAGGGACGGGACAGTGCCACTGTGCCTATTCTTCTGGGTTGGCCAAATTTGCCCTGGGAGAGGTTCAGAAATGCATGCCCAAGCCCAGGGCACTGAGGAACGTTAAGTGAACCCACATGGCTTTCCCTTGTGTGCTCCAGGTTCCTCTCTGTCCTCTGACCTCTGACAAACAGTCCTCCCCCACATCCAATCTCTACTCAACTCCCTTCTCTAATGGCACTTTTCCACTGCCACACTTTAACCCTCTAAAAGACACACCTAGAAAACAACATTAACCAATAATTTTTCAACTTTTTTGTGTTCCAAAGGACATTGAAAACCAAAATCAATATTTGTTTTAAATACTTAAAATGCAACAGCTGCAATGTAAAATGCCTCTACCAAAAGAGTAAGCACTCCCTGAAAGGGTTAACTGACCTGTGCCGTGCTCGAGCACTTTACCACTGCACTCTTACCCAACCCACGCCACACCACGCAGTGTCAGACAAGCCCCACTTGGAAACAAGACCGAAAGGTGCTGGACTCCACCCGCAACCTAACTTCACTACATCACGGCGAAGTGAACATGTGAAGGGAAGGCTGAAGTATGTCTGCTGGACTGCAGCCGTCGTGTTTAATGTTTGAGTAAACCGCTGTATTTTTTGTTTTGTTTTTATTCTGTGAAGTTCAAGATGGAAAGCGTGCCAAAACTGTTGTGCTGTAACAGCATTATTGGGAATATTTGGCTTGAGGAGGAGTGAGAGGTGTGCTGTTCAACCAAGTTAGGAGACAGGGTTATATTTTTACTTTACTAAAGTGCATTAAGTTTTTATGCACCACCGAATTATTATTTAACACAACAGTATAAATAGCACCATGACAAGTGGTTGGCACTTTAAGCCATTTGGTTGGAGAAGTAAATGCAACATGAGTTGGAAGGAGAAGTCTGAAACAATAAGGTCCTTTGAGACAAATCGGCAAACATAAGTACACGCTTGGGTCTTCTGTATGGCAAAGCAAGGCCAAGTATATATCATTATATAAGCAATGTTGATATATTATTACATAAATTACACCGCAAACTACTCCATATTGAAAAGCTACGGTGTGCCGCCATGTTGCCATCTGTTTTCGCTGTGTTTGGAGCATTACACATAATTGCATGTAATAACTAGGACAGTTACAACATCAACTTAAACAGTGTTTTTCCAGGCCAAACCAGCTCAATGCAAAATGCTCTGTCAGTGGTGTGGTACAGTACAGCCATGCCAGTGTAAATGTAAACGCACAATCCCGGGACACACATCCCGGGATACGCACTTCAGCTTCTTTCTACAAGGCTCAGCAGGGCTACACTGATGTGTCCTTGCTGGTTTTAGCGAGGGTTTGCAAGGCGGCACAAGAAACAGCAATTTCCCGAAAAGAGACTGAGGCGAGGTCTAAATTCAGATTTAACAGGAGACTGGTAGAAAGTGCAGGGAAGGACACGCACCAAAGATGATGGTGCCATGGCTGAAAAACAGCCAAAGCCAGAACAAGCCAGTCGTCACTGTTGGTCACACTGAGTCTGAGAAATTTCACAGGGGCCTCAATCCCCAGCCAGTTTTTCAGCTCATTCTGAGAGCAGGGTAATAAGAGAAGGTTTTATGGGACAGTTACAGCAGCCCTATGAGAATCTACCTTTCAAAAAGCTGCTACAAGTACACATACTGTAACCATGACAACAGCTCACTGTGAGCCAAGTGAACAGCGATTCATTAAGTCATACTGGGAGCCACCAAAACAGGGGGTGTCCAGTGCAAGGGCTTGTGTGTCACAGCTGCGTGGGGGCAGGGCAGTTTGAGCTGCGGCTGTGCCGATTTGGAGACAGAGGTGTAGGGTTACCGGCCTTTTTGTAAGCTCTGGAGTTTATGCCCCTCACCCATGGTGTATTCTGGGATGGGGGGCGAGGGGTGGTGCTGGGGGCTGTCTCTCCTTTTGAGTCGCGGATGTTTTTTAAAGGTGTTGGGGGATTTGTGTGATGAGCTGTTTTCCATTCTTCCAGTGTTGATACCAAACCGTCTGTTTCTTTCGTTCTCCAGGAATTTGAAAGAACAACACTCCAAGCCCAAAGACCAACATGAACTGCATGTGAGTGGGGGGGCTGTGCTGACTGCTCCCGGGTGTAAGAGGTGTGATTGAGAACCCAGCTCTCAGGACACCATAGAAGCCAGGAGGCGTGTGAAGGCTTCTGGCTGAGCCAGTGTAACGGCAATCGCAATCAGGATTTCTCCCCTAGCGCTCTCTGCTGTTGTTACATTTCTCTCCCTCGTTCCCTCTCTAAACCTGTACTTTTTGTCCCTCTCACACACAGTGTAGGAAAGAAAATACGTTAATATACTTTCTGGGAGGGTAGCATGGTGCCTTAGCAGGATATTGTCCCTTCATAACTTCAAGGTTGTGGGTTTTAGATCTAGTCTTTGGAGACCTGCACACGGAGTTTGCATGTTTTCCATGTACATCAATGTGTTTGCTCCAGGTACTCTGGTCTCCTCCCAAAGACATTTATTGGTAACTGCTGACTACTCCTGGTGTGTGTTTGTCCGCTCCCTGTGTGGAGCTCACTACCCATCCAGAATGCACGCTTGCTTGTGCCTCCAGTTGCGTGGGACAGACGCCCTGTGACCAAAAAGTGCTTTGAAAAAGTTCCACATACAGAAAACTTTTTGCCACTGCTCGGGGGCTCCCGTAGCAGATACTGAACGCTGGTTGTGACTGCTGTTCGACTTTTCTCTTGATTTACCCCAGCCAACGGGGCTCTCATAAAAAACCTAGTGAGAAACACTGATAATTTCTAGACTTTTACGAATTGTTGTAATTTACCATCCTGCAAAGACAAAAAAAATCTAGTACATTTTATTTTCTCCTTCAAGCTTGTTCCCTGCTGTACCATGACTCTGCCTTTGCACTCAGTGTCTCTAACCAGTGTCTTCCAGGTTCTGCATTATGCAAAAGAGACGTTACATGTGAAGGCCTCTTAGCCCTCCCTCACCACCCCTACCACAGCCTGTCTCTCATTATAATCCACCGCTCTCAAACACATAACAGAACGATCCTACAGTATCGATTTTTTTCCCCCACAGAATCCTACGCTTCGCATTATGTCCAGACAATCAGCTATACATTCTGCTTCCAAGAACTAAGGTCCATCTTTCCACAAATTTCAGCCTGTTTTAAGAGCTCATATTTCATAGCTTTAATAAATGCACAATAAGAATACCAGTACAAAGATACATTAACAGAAGACCATATCAAACTACTGTTTAATGTCTAAGGAAAGAGAGGGTCAAAGTTTAAAACATGACATCATCTGCAGCAGAAATAATCAAACTGACTTTTCTCTATCTTTGCCAGTGATAAGCCTAATTTTATGATAATAGTCAGACAGAGAAAGAGGAATATGAGTCCTCTTTAGTGTGCATTCCAAACACACATGCACACTTGCTCACACACACACGCACATATGCAAACGCACACACACTCATACACACGTTCACACATATATTCTCTGCTCTGCTATTTTATACCAATAGGAACACATGTTCATCACAGCATATGTTCATGGCAGCTGGAGGAGCTGGGGAAAAAAAGCCTTCAGGAGATTTATGTGCTAATGTAGCTCAGAGAAAGTATGTTTTTGGCCACTTATAGTATCACAGTGGTCTCTCACAGAGAGACACATAAACAGTATCTCTCACTCATACTAAAATGCTTTCTGTCGAATGTGAGGATAATCCAGGGTTTGCAGCTGCTGTCCTCAGACTACTCAGCACTGCTTTACACCAAGCAGTCAACGGAGAACCTCCAAATTCAGACAGTTCTCAAAGTTCACCGTCTTCACGTAATATTCAAACATTACTTGCGAGTATAACTGCTCAGGATCCCTGACTCTTATTCAGCCTCTCTGATAGCATCCACACATTAAAATGGGAGGGGAGGCAGGAGACCCCAAAAAATAGGTGACTCATAAAATTTCAGTGGGTCACCTAAGATCTCTCAGCAAGCAACAGCTGCGCAACCACAGTGACCGCCAAATAGCATGGAAGCGCAGTCAGAGGGACTGCACAACATGTGTTGTGTTCACAACCCTGGAGTCAGGGAGAGATTAGCTTTAATTAACTAATTAGATTACAAGGGAGGTAAATTAAATTCCACTAAACTCATGACTGGTGTGGAAGATGAATACTGTATACACTACACACTACCCCAGTAACTGCCCATATAAGAAATCTGTTCCTGTTGTTCCTAAAAGTATCCAGAATGAGTCAGAAAAGAGATGTTACTCTCTTCAAGTCCAGGCACACAAGTCAACTTTACCTACATTATAATCCTAAAGAGCACCAGAACAAAAGAGTTGAAGTAGAAACATCAGGGTACTGTCATGCACAAAGCATCAGCTGTAGCATTGTGTCCACATAGGGAGTCCTTGTCCGATCACAAAACAAGGCACGGTTCCACTCATAGAATAGCTGGATGCACAGTAATGAATTTTAAAGCACTGCTGTTTTCCCCATTTTGCTTCCCAAACCACCCTCACACGTGCTCACATTTGCAGAACTGCCGACCACAGTTTTATCAAGAACAGCATGTTGCAGAAGTGTCCCCGTTTAAACGGGTCAGCACAGCAACACAACGTGGATGCGAGACCGCTGAACGCACTCACTCAAAGAACACTGATAACATCACGTAAATGACTGCTGCAAACACTATATCATCAGCTCCCACATCATGGGGGGGGGGGGCTAATACCCCACACCTAACAGAAAAATCCCTGGATGGCCTGTGCCTCTGTAACTGGAGCTGGTGTCTGGAAAGCAGGGGAGGAAAATGAGACAGAACAGCCCAACACAGAGTGGATCCTCTGGCTGTGTGGCTATCCACAGACACTCAGCCAAAAGTGAGCCTGCTCAGTGTTCAATGCTGCCTGAGTGTGTTTCAAACACTGATCACACCGCTGACCATCTTGTCACGTGGACTCTGAAAAGACGAGAATATGAAAACAAAGACCATATGATAACTAAGATGCTAGCAGCATTTTGTTTAACCAGCACAAACCACTGCAAGGGGAAACCATTGGGTTCTAGACATATGCCATATCTGACACTACGTGTCTGAGAAATCACGGCTAAATCTCAGCCAGTGTTTCCAACGTCACAACAGAAATCTATTTTCCACACAGCTGAGCGGTCCTGTTTTCCAAATCAATCCGAGCCCTGCAAGCACATCCCGGAAAACGAGACAGAGCAATGTAAAGGACACGGAGCCTGTTCCCATTGCACCGATACCTAAAACACCCATTAACAGACCAAGCGTTTTCATTTAAATACACACCTCCACTCAGGCACTCACAGATACTCTGCTGGGGTTCAGGGGGAGGCACACAGAGGCAAGAAAAACAGAAAATGTGGCAGCCCTTCTGCAAGTTCGGATGCCCCCCAGAAAACCAGGACAGCACTGTGTTTCCCCAGGATGGTTACCCATGGCTGGGTTTACAAGCTAACAGGAGGAAACTATTTCTGGTGTTACAGATGGGGGGGCTGCCCATACCCAGGGATGTAACCCAACCCCCCTCGTGTGCCATTTCACCACCATCTCCCAGGATTTATGGCCCTGGCAGGAGGATGAAAACCATGTCTGAAAATATGATGTCGGCCTGAGCAGACGGACGCCAAGCGTGCCTTGGCAGCAGAGGCAGCGTTGCCGTGTGGTCTGTGTGTTTGAAGACAAAGGCTTGTACATCTACAGCACTCCTTCACAGGGTGAGAAGAGTAAACGTATTGCAGTACACTTGCTGAAAAAGGGACAGTTCATATAACAGTTACCTAACCCAACTATTCTCAATAACTTCCTCCTTTACGCACTGCTATCAATGGTAAAGTCAAAAGTAACACAGAACACCACACCTTCTCAAGGATAGCATTTATTTACAAACCCTGGTGAATGGGGGTACCAACCCCAGGGACCCTGTCTAAACAGGCCTGTGAATCATTTATCTAGCACCGCCCAACCCCCGAGCCAACACATATCTTACTGCAGGAAAGAAAAGGTCCGTGTCACGGTCACTCATTCACAGCTGTGCACGCACACGCTCACACATCCTTGTGTGCACACGCAAACAGCTGCGGAGAAGCGCGGGTGGAGGACACCGGGGCTAAGGAGATGCAAAAAAAAAAAAAAACTGAATAAAACTATGACAGAGATCAAAAAATGGAATAAAACACTTAACAGGGCGTACAAAAACAGATTGACGTGGTCTTTAAATAACCACACTGCCTCTTCCAACATTATGGCAAAGGGTTACCAGGGTTTTGTCCTGGCTGACACACAGTGTACAGGTTCACTTTCTGTACTGTATGTGGCTGGTGACACGTTACTGCCATTCTGCTGGTGTTACCTTTTAGCTTCATGGAGCTGTTCAATAAATGTGGCAGAAAGTCAACATGTCAAGAGTCAAACTGCAGCGATGACGTAATGCTTGATTTGACACGAAATCTGGGTGTTAATGCATTTTCAGTAAACCGAACTCGTGAATCACTGCAGCATTAGCTGTTATTAGCTCATGGGTAATTACCCAGAACGGCTAAACGTAGTTCAATGACTGGATATATGACTGCTGTCTAGAGAAATGAAATTTGGCAAGTGGGTTTCATTGGGTTTCAAGTGGGTTTTATTGCAATGACTTGCAATACTCATTCCAGTGTGCGATCCAGACACATCTATATGATGCTGATCAAATCTGAATCCTGCTTACATCACATGCTCATACGAAATTATAACATAAACACGCTGAATATATTTATATTATGAATAAATAATACATTATGCAAAGTAAAACAACTGAATACTTTCTCCGAATCGCTGATAAACATGACAAAGTTATTATGCGACAGGAACCGTGATAACGCGTCCCCCGCGACTAACAGGCATGCGAATATATTGAAGTACAAATAAATTAACACACACGCCGATGTAAATAAAGAGCAAATCTCTAATTTGTAGCGAACCTGTTGCCATGTCGGCGCAATCAGACCTTACTGTCGGCATGCAAGAAGCCCACCCGCACGGTCCCGCACGGTCGCCCTACCTCCACCGGGGGCAGATCGGGGTCCAGCTGCGTGAAGCTGTGCAGCACCACCGGGCTGGCGTCTCCGCCCACCTCCAGCTTCACCCCGTCCCAGATGCTGCGTATCCTCCATGTACTGGCGTCAAACATCGCATCGGGACATCCCGATTTGACGTTACGCCCCTCGGACTGCATTCCCATTAGGTAAACCATTGGTACCCTGCAGCCTGGTAACTATGGTCTCAACGCTGCTGAGAACCAGAGCGCCACATTGTGTTTGTCTTCATAAACACTCTACTCCAGTGTTTAGTTTTAGATTATTTAGATTGTTTGTTTTAAAATGCGAGGAAATCTGTGCTAGACGAGCTCTCTCTCAATAGCAGGCTCCTTCTTTTGAGCGGTACTGTTTATGGTGCTGTCTCTCGGCTGCGGACACACGCAGCCTCCAGCCCCGCCCCGGTCATGGACAGCCCCGCCCCGCCCCGCTTTAAAGCGCTTAATGTCATTGCAGCAGCGATGCGAGGACAATACCCTTCCTCCCCAAAGGCCCGTGTGCCTTATTTGTGCGCCCTGAACCCGTTAAAAACCGTGCAGAATACGAACCACTGACTCTAATGTATACGTACATTGTTCACTTCAGAATTTAACAAGTTCAGAACAGATCCAAGAAGGCTATCTACCCAAGATTTGCTGTTAGCAGTACAATGATAATAAGCATGCTAAGTCTTTTTTTAAGATTTTGATTTATTTACATGGCAAACTTGATTGTACCCATAGGTACTAAATGCAATAAACAACAGAAATGGACTGAACGTAAGCACTGAATGAGTAAGTAAGTGTACTATCAGTGGTTGTTTATAAACTACCTTCACTGAGAGGGTCCCCCTTCCCCCACAATCCTTGTGCCACATCTGTTTTGTGTTTAAGCGTGGGCTGAGGCAGCCTGCTCACTGCCAGTAAACGCAGGATGAAAACACCGTGGGGGAGTGTGTGTGTGTGGGGTGGGGGGGGGGGGGGTGGCTGCAGAAGGTCTGGAGAAAGGCAGCGCCAGGAAAAGGGGTAATGAGGGCCTGTCACTCTGAGAACTAGGGTCCCTCAGCAGGAAGCATTTTAAAAAAGCCTGTGTCACATGCTCCAGCCAGACGAGAGGCTTGAGTGTCAGCACGCCCTGTTACCGTTCGGCCCCTCTGCAGTGACTCATCATGCTGCGTTGCCCTACTTCGCCCTCTTGCCACTCAGGCCAGCGCTGCCAGTTTTTCATTCTCAAGGGCAGCACTGCACAGGGGGATCCGTGCCAGCCCACAGAATGAAATCAGTCACTCTAAACAGAACACTTGTTTTTCCCCACACATTAGAAGTAAAAAAAAAAAAAAACTGTAAATACTTGAGGTAATTTGAGGAAGGTAAACGTAGGTTTGCTTTCAAAGTTGATATGGACTAAATCAGCCGCCAACCCCCAGCTCCCCTAAAGACGCACAGTTCTGTACTCCTACAATACTGTTGGGCACACGTCCCTACCATCAATATCCAAGTCTATGCCCTTGATGGTAAAGCATTGTCCTGATTAAGGAAAGTCTTCAGGCAGTTTAAGCACTGTTAAACATTTTTGGAGCTTAACCGCCAGATGAAGATGGAGTTCTCAAGGCAAACACAGACGCTTTCCATTTACCAGGGCCTGTATATCACCGGCAGGTCAAATACGTCACGGGGTCGAATCTCTGCGCAATTAACCAGTGTCTTTCGACTAATGGGTCAAATTATTTGGGTCATATTTCATGCTACAAATTTATCACTCTTCTACCATCTGCCCTGGAAAAGATGTATCAAATGGGGGGTGGGGGGCTGCTGGAAAAGCAGTTACAGTTTGAGAGATACTCTGATTGCTTTCTGTCCTGTGCAGCTACAGCCATGCATGAGGCAACAAGAAGTCCTGGACAAAACTAAATATATCACTCCAAACAGCAAGCAGAAAACAGAAAAACGATACAAATAGTTTCCATTTTTGTTTTTGTTCTGATTCTAAGTGTGCATTGCCTGGAGAAGGGAATTATGGGAGTAGAAAAATATAGGCAGCACTTAATCCTTGCTCATCAATGACACATTGGTTGTGTTGAGGCAGAGAGGTTGTTAGGCAGTGTCAGAGGCAGACAGCTCACTAGGCTGTCCCTTACTGGTGCCACTGCAGACGGGGTTTGTGGTTAAGCCTCCAGCTCTGTACTGTCGTGCTGAGGATGTCATACTGCAGACGAAGGCAGGGCTGTCTCCGAGGCAGCGTTAATAAGAGAAAGACCAGCCCACACTCCTTCACTGACACTATGGTAAGAGCTACCAAGCTGTTAACATATTTCCATCCTGACACTTCACAAACACAGCTTTGTGTCTAATATGTCTAGTGTCACCACTCTGTGTTTCATGTCATAAGCGAAAAAAAAGTGACAGAGAAATTGCATCTATTTTAATTTCATGTTAATGACAAAAGAATGTGAGTGGCATGGTGGCGTGGTGGTTAGCACTGTTGCTGTGCACCTCCAGGCCTGGGGTTCAATTCCCGCCTTGGGGCTGTGTGCGTGGAGTTTGCATGTTCTCCCTGTGCTTGGTGGGTTTTCTCCGGGTGCTCCGGTTTCCTCCCA
>JABJVR010000095.1:9019025-9064574 GCA_025773905.1 Chitala chitala
ATATATAAGGAAAGAGTTAATGGACAGCAAAATGTTGAAATCTGATACGGTGTTGGTCTGTTGTTCTGAATTTTAAAGGCTCACTGTAGCCAGACATATTGCCATATTGCCAACATGCTCAGCAGATTCAGGCTGCTGAAAAATAATCTTATGCAATGCATTAGTCATCAAGTGGTTTATATTTGTACAAATAAAGTGCCCAGTAGAAAGAGACTGAAGAAGCAAACTGAAAAGGCTAAACAGACATTAATCGAGTCCTCTGTGTGGTTCCCTTGGAGACACTGGAAAATAAAAGGTCTGACTGACTTCCAGCTCAGAGAATTGCTCCAAGTGACCGGGGGAAATCAAGAAAGCAACAGAAAAAGAATGAGGCGGGAGGGGCCAATAAAGTTCAAGAGGGTGGAGCATTGTCAGAGAGGGGGCGGGCCTCACATTAGCATGGCACAGCAGACCAGGATGAGGAAGTCAAAGCGGTCTTGGTCTGAGAACAGCGAGTCCCAGATGCGGATTACATCTGGCAGCAGGAACTCCTGGGAGAGCAGCAATGTCAGCCAGCGAAACGTGAAGTACTGAGGTTTGATGTTCTGCTCTTGCTGACAGAAAGACAGAATAATACATTTTACATTCATTTACCGACTTTAAACAATTTCTATATTTTTCACCCCCACTAATGTAAAATTTTGTCAGCCAGAAATGATGAAAAGACTTAAAACAGGCCATTTGGATATGTGGATGGATCAGTGTTAAAGAAGACCGTCTTGTAAGTACCTTAACACCACAGCGTTCACATTCAGAGGTTTTACCATAAAAGAATAAATAACCATTACACAACTAAAACATTAATTAAAAATGTAGATGTTTATCTCTCAATATGGTTGGATATTTATTTATTATTACAAGCTATGACTGGGGTGGGGAGGGGTCTAGGTACAAAGTCTTTCCTGGGATTTGTGTCCTACCTTCACAGTACCAAGAAGATTGTATATAAACACAACTGACCATCATAATTAATTATTATATTTACTTTTAACCTACTTAAAGAATACAGTCCAATGTAATGACCATTAAGAAAAACAGAGCTTTAAAAACAGAGCATCCAGCTGACCATCTTAAGATACAGTTGTTCATCCTTCTCCTTCAGGGTGGAGTAGACGCTCTCCATCCTGTGGGTGATGCCGCAGTGGGAATCGTCAAGGGTCTGGATAAAGTTGTCCCTGTTCTCAGACATCAGGTTGGTGAAGCAGAAGAAGGTGTCCGCCTCGGCATGCTCTGCCAAAATGTGGGCCACGTGTCAGCTGACAGTGCAGGTATTACGACAAGAACGTTGTGCTGACTGCTGTAAAATCATTTGTGGTTTCAATCAGTGATTCACAGGAGTGAAATACAAGCTCCTGCTATTCTGTTGAGAGCTACATCCCACACCCGTTCTGCTGTGCCTAAAGCAGCGCCTGCTCACTGGCTCTCAAAGCACCAGACAAAAAGGGAAGGAAAAATTTAAAACAGGTGGATTCAGTGGAACAGACAAGAATGTCATTTCTTATTTCATCCAGCAGGGGTCAACATTCTCTCTCTCAGCTGCATGAGATCCATTACATTATTCGAATGAGATCAGGTTGGTGTATCAGCAAGACAAAGGAGGCCACTGTACATAATAATATCATTGTCATATTTAATGTGGCCTTCTTCTCTGAATTGTAAAACATATTGCCTACTGCAAAGGCACCCTGAAATGATGATTTTTAACGCTTCAAAAATCCAGGTGTCATTCAGTTAAATAATGTTTAAACTGATGATTTACAATACTGTGCAAACAGCAGACGCATTTCTGAATCTTTCTACACTTCACAATTTTGGCCAGTCTTAACTTCAAATTTCACACAGATGCCCATATTCAGTGTGCAAAGTTCAGTTTGCCATATATCCCCTTTACAAAGGTACTAATAAAAAAGGGAATTTTGATAGAATGAAGGTACTGATGAATTATACAACAACCAATCTAAAGCATCATAAAGTAATACAATAACTAAACTACAGCATCATAAAGTAATACAATGCTTCATATTAAAGTGTTTTAGAAGCAAAAAGGCCCAAGCAAGGAATTTACAAACTCTCTTCACTGGACCTTTTGAAAACTCTGGGCTTTCACCATTCACAGCACCATAAATGCAAATCCATTTAGCTCCACTGGCAAACCGCTTGTATCCTCAGCTTGCTCAGATGCAGGAGTGACTCCAGTCTCACCTTTCCATTGGTCATTAGGGTCAGTGGCGAAGGTGTAGTAGATGGGTCCCACTATTTCATTCATGCCCTGAACGTAGGCGATACCCGGGTTCAGCTTAGCGTAGATAAAGAGGACACGCTCCACCACCTCCCAGTGGGCCTCGCTGCCCGGGGGCAAGACCTCGTACTCTCCGGGCCGGTGTGTTGACTGAGTCCTAGCCGGGGCACTCACCTGGGGTGAAAAAAATTGTCAAACTGAAGGAACTTGCAACACGTACCACAAGCCTTTTCAAAATCATAGTCCTCAGCAATAAAAGCAGGATGACTTAAGGAAACAACACTGGGGGGTGCAGGCCCTGTGAGGGCAGGGCCGTCACGGTCGCATTAATCCCCTGACCCAGCTGAAATGCGGCGCTTTCCTTGCAGCAACCTGCAATCGGATTAACTGGATCAATTTTTACAGAGTTGTTTGCAGTTGGGTCTGGTTTCTTTGCCTCTTAAAGCAATATGTTAAAGCACTTTTTTCAGTGTCTTTCTTGGTAGAAGAAAAGGAAACTCAAAATAAAAAGGGGGGCCTTTTACAGTTTTAATCAGGCTGAACTGAGAACCACAGTGTCCATCAGTGGTGCTAGATCTTTAACTGAGAGCCACACTTCTGTGAGGGGACTGGAAACAAATAAAGCTCTACTATGCATTAGAATGGCTAATGAGGGGACTGGAACCAAATAAAGCCCTACTATGCATTAGAATGGCTAATGAGGGGACTGGAACCAAATAAAGCCCTACTGTGCATTAGAATGGCTAATGAGGGGACTGGAACTAAATAAAGCCTTGCGCTGTGAAAAGCTATGTCAGTGCAGCTGTGTGTTGTTTAACATCTACTCAGAGCTTCTGACAAATCAAATGTCACATCTTAATAAACACTATTTTACTGCTACAGCGCAGATGTAAAATTGTCCAAGTGAAGAAAAATGACACACCAAGAGGCCAACCACAAAGTGCATACATAGACCAACAGAGTGAACATACACACAGAAGCACACATTGCTTACATTGGTGACTCCTCTGCGGTTCCGGTTCACGGTCTGGGCCTTCAGGCTAGTCTGCTCTATACGGCGTCGCAGCGTCTCATACTCGTTCTGTGGGTCCAGGATGAGCCGGCAGGGGTACTCCGTGGGCCTCTGGAAGAAGGCCATGTCCGGACACAGGCGCCTGCAGAGATACACACAGACCTGCTCATTTGCTCACATCTACACATCCAGCTGTGCAAACTGCAGAACCATTGGGCCAGATCATGCCGAACTGGGCAGTGTTGTTTTCATAATGCAACACCAAGACAACACCAGTGAAGTTCTCACCAACAACCAAAATTTAACACAAGAATCAGGAAGCAAGTGGTCAAGGATTTATACCTAGAATTTCCAGCTCCAACTAAATTTTAATGGCAATTGTGATACCACAACCTACGATGTAGTACAAAATGATATAAGATATATAAATAGAAAACTCAACTCAGCAGTCATAACCAATGTTCTCCCATAATAGCATAGCTGCATTGCTCTAGCCATACCTGACATCTTTATCAATCTGCAGCAGAACTTCGTTGTCCTTGAAATAGCTGTTCCACCGACTGTCTGGGTTGGGATTCAGAGGCTGTAAATAAAACAGAAAAAACAGAAGTCTTAAAGTGAGTAAAAACAAGACATTCTCTAAAAAAGTTCTTAGAATACTACATTATCCCATAATACGTAAGTGCTAATCTCCTTAAAATTGTTTTGATTCAAACATACCTAGGTCAGTTTTTTTGTATTTCAGTGATGGGGAAGGCGAGAAAACAGAAAGACGCACGATGACACATACGTGATCATCCAAAGTCACGTCCTCCCTGGACACACCCATCTTGGCCTTGGCAATGCCTGGCTGAATGATCATCTCTTTCAGAAACTGGGTGTACAGGTCTCTGCACAGACACATGAGAGAAGAAGGATGGGGTTCCAAAACGATGTCACTGACTACTTTCAGCAAAGAGGCAGGGGAGCTCATACCTCTGCTTCTTCAGGAAGGAGTCCCATAATGCTTTTTCCAAAGGAAGGTAGTTCAATAAAAGCTGAAGGCAACAAACACAAGATGTTCAACACTTTAATAAAGAGCATCTGAATCTCATGTGGCATTTAATTTTTAATTAGGTAGTTTGTTTTTGATTTTCTACTATAGATAATTTTGTAATAATGTGAAACTTGACTTTGAGGACCATGTGACATTGCAGAAGGAAATCATAATTTTAGTATTGCTCATAACAGTCATGTTGAAAATTAGAAGGTAAGTTGGTATGTTTGACAAGGGATGGGTTCATTTCAGGGATGGGATCATTTCAAAAGCTGTCACTGATATGCTTCACCTGGTATGGACAAATACAGAGCTCTGGTCCATTCAGCACAATAAAAGAGATATGAGCAGACCGTGCTGATTCACGAAAAGGATGGTGTTCAGGAGTTCACAAACAGGCTCACCTTCCAACACAGAGCCCGAATTCCTCCCTCAAAAGGGATTCCTGGTGCAGGAGACACAAAAATTAAAAATCAAACTTAAACAGGGAGGGAGACACACAGACAGACAGAGAAGGAAGTCCCACTCAGACCCTCACCATTCGAGGAGTCAGTGCTTCTTATCAAGAGTCAGGCCGTTAGTCATGTACTCATCTGCCATTCACTCTCAAAAAGTCCTTCATCTTGGAAGCGTTTAAAGACATGACAGGCAGCAGCGCTCACTCACCGCTGAAACAAAGTTTACGGAGAGCTTTCAAGTCAATCTTCTCTTCACTCATAGCCGCATTGAACTCCTGAATCCTTGCCACAAGTAAAACGAAGACGGGAGAATGTCAGCACTGAGCATGTGGCCTTCTTCTCATATACACTGTATTGACTAAAATATTTCTGGACAGCACACTGCAGTTGCACTCTTTGGTTCCTTTAGGCAACTTCAAACAGTGTGATAGTTGACAAAATGTCATATGGTGAAGGAACGCATGGAGAAGGCCTGGAAATATCCAAGAGCGATTAAAATAGCTGCAGGTGAACAGGGCCTACAGTCACACGCATGTGAAGGTCACATTTTCAGGACACTTTGTTCCTATTATCTACAAGCAGGGTGATCTAAATAAAACAAGGAGGAGGTGTTCGGCTTGCCTGCACCACCTCTACAGAAGGTGTTCGGGCATTAAACATAAGTTACATTATTACTCTACATACATACAGTAAAACTAAGTGAATGCAAGTGTGCTTTTAAAAATTGACTGAGACGACTAAAAAGCACTGCTAGTGTGTAATGTCACTCAATCAACACGGAGTATTATAAGTTTCTCTTCAGTTCCACTGACCTTGAACCAGGTGTATAAATACGCACCTCCTGCGAGATTGCTAACAGCTGTGCTTGAGTGAAGTTAACCCTCAATATAGGGCTTCCTTTCTACATTTATTAGTCTAAGAAAGGCACACAAGATCTGCTGGAAGCACCACATTACTTCTGCTGGAGGGAAGCAGCTTGACTCACTGCAGAATAAAGGGAGGTGACCTTCCTAATGTGCCAACCTTCCTGTCCTCAGTGAGTGTGGGTCACATTGTCTAGTCAGCAAAGTTCCAGGGATTCACAGCAAAACAAGTCATCTGTCTTCTCCACCCCTTCTATACTCAGAAGACAGGAGCTCTGACCTCGGCTAGAATAATTAACTACATAGAACGTAAAAGCAAGTCTTTCTTGCTAAAATTTAACCCATGCACTGAACTTTCCTCAGTATATACTGGTCGTTTAGTGGAGCATGTAATGAAGTCAGTATTATCAAAACGTTTTTAACATTCATTTAGATGTGGTGAAAAATGTGTAATTTACATACCCTCTTAAGATTTCATGCAGTGTATACCTTTATAGTTTATTTTCTCAAATTCATGTTCTGATTGCTTATTGCCCTGGTATCTTATGGCAAACTTTACTATTTCCTGACAAGTAGTTTGGAGCTAGAGACTTCCAGAACAGAAAGTATCTTTCTTAATTTAATGAGCAAAGAATTCACTTGTGTGGGAAAGCCAAGGTAATTGAGTTGGAGAGATTAGCTACTGTATTCTCCAGTCTTGTGAAACAATGAGTGTTTTTTCAGTGCTCAATCCTGCTGCTTGGAGATGAATTCATATGGGGAAAAAATACGTCATACGAATCATGAGGTTAGCTTTAAACTATGAAATCTGCATTAAAAAGATATCTATTTCCATTTAAATTTGAAACAATAATCCGATTACTCAAATGGCATCTTGTTTTTTTATATACACATTGGACATATTGCCTGTGCAAGACAGTTTTAGAATGTGGAATTGTTTCAATTCAGTCTAGTTAAAATGTTAAAACCTTCAGAGTACAGTGTAAAGAATAACTTAATTTGGTGATGGTAGCTGTCATAACGAATTTCAAAATCCACCTTTGCAATTTAGAAATAATTTTAAGATGTGAAATAGCTATAAAAGTCCCTGTATGATACTTTGAATTCATTTTTTATATAAAAACATAATAATCGGTAGCAAAGTCTATTAATATAAATTTTCAAAATTCTTATGTTAGAAAAAAGACAGCTTAATTCCAAAGAAACTTTAAAAGCCAAATTTAAGTCAATTGATTACATTAAAATGAACTACTGTAAACTGTAATAGTTAACGTGACATCACATTAAACTACATTACATACATAACTTTGCACTAGTCCGTACGGAACGTCCCACCTCGTCGTACTGGAGCAAAATGGGAACGTACATATAAGTAAAACCCTAAATATTAAAAAAAATAATAAAAAGAACATCGAGCGGATGAAGTGATTGTTCTACAAAGCAATTATCTACCATATTCTGATCTGCATAAACGCTGTCATAGAGCGATTACAAAGAAAGTGTATTCCCAAAGCTCCTTCTCACCTGCTTTTGTACGATCCCGACATGATTGTTATACCACTGACTGGCAGGAAGTTGGTGTCGCAAGAAAAACAGCGGCGTGTGGAACAAACAGCGGCGTTCCGTGTCACAAGAAAAACAGTCCGATGGGAAACGTGTCCGCACAAGGTTCCGTGTTTCAAGGGGACGCGGTAAACACGTAAGAAATGTGTCTTCATAACCGTTCCGTGTAAACATACTTGAAACTTGAACACAATTCAAGCTGTTTAGAAGATATCGCAGTAACACCAACATTCGTACTCACACAACGTGCAACTGTAAGAGAAATGAGCCCAGTGTGTATTTTGGTGAAAAAGTAAAAATTGTGCTCGTTAAAATGGGAATAAATGCAAAAATGCAATTTTACTAACAAAAACATGTTTTATTACGTGTTTTTGTATTACTTGTATATACTAATGCAACATGCTACTTACATTCATTTTTAAATAACTTTAAAGACACAAAACGAGGAAAAAAGTTTTTGGTAAATAAAGCAGTATGTGATATTGATATGATGTCCAGTTTTTACAGTACAAAATGACAACCATTTTTTGTGAATTTACCAAATTATCTAATTATAATAGCAGTATTTTAAAAGCCCTTCTCCTATGGCAGGAAGTAATTCCTCGGCTTGATGTGTAGTGAACGGGAAGTGCTGGCTGTATTGTTGACAGCTGAGTCAAATGCGAAACAGACCGAAAGCAAAACATAAATAATAATAATTTTTTTAAAATTATCAGATTAAACTGAATTAACCGGAGCTGCCGCCCGTGGTCCGAGATAAGGTAGGGGCCGCCTTACAGACTATCATCTTTAGCAGCAATGACAAAATGCTGGATGATCATGCTGGAGAGTCTAGGCACCGCTATCACTTAACAGCTAGCTAGTATTATTGGTGTACTGGTCAGGGGTACCTAACTAACCCGAAATAACCACATCCATTACAAGCTGTTACATCCCACGTTGTGTGTCTGTCAGACGTCCGTGGGTGTAATCTTTGTAGCTCCATACTGTAAAATTGGTGTTTATCTAACCATCTTATTTGAAACGATTGTTTTGTAAAAGTTGCGTGCTGTCCCAGAATGGGGGAATGACACGGTGGACAGTTATTCCCTTATTGCGTTTAATGCGGCGCACCAACCAGCCGCCTCTCTGCTTATCTGCATTATTTTGTTGTAACTTTAAAACATTAAAACGTAATAACGCACACTTATTTCAGTAAGTGAGGTTTTCATATCCACTGAACGTCAGAAAAGCAAACTTCGTGCTGAATAAGTTTGAAACATGTTCAATGTCATCCTCTCCTCAATGGACTTTAACAGCAATAATGTAATATGTGCGAATCGATTTACGTTTTTTTTTTTAATTCTTTTAAACACCAGCATTTATCTAAAAGTATCCACAAAGGTGATCGTCACCTGAAACACTTTGGATTGCGTCGTTTTGATGTGCATCTTTTATTGCAACCCAGTTATATTTAATACGCAGCTATCTGTAGAAAATCACACGTTTTTTCCCTGCTTTGTAAATTGACGTTTCCCCTGTACTTGGAAGGTCAAATACACACAAGAGTGTGTGTCCTAAATCCACAGACTAACGTAGTTTTCGCTAATTTATTCTATTTGTTAAAAACGCATCTTTTGCAAATTTATCATTTAAAATCCCTTGTCAAATGTGCAGTATGTTTTATAGGGTGAAGGTACATTGTAAGGGTCACCATATTCGTGACTGGGGCCAAATTATATATCATAACGTCCTATTTCTTATATATAGTTGGGTAATCATTATGACGTAAAGCACTATGTATTCTTGTAACCCTGTTGTGTTTCAAACCATTTATATGATTGTAGTCATTATATACCTGAACTAGGTAATTCAGTCACATTTCTCTTCTCCAGCACATTACAACTGAGAATGCAGTTAAGAATGTTTAGTCCAACAAGAAAGCATTACAAGATAAACACCTTGTAAGATCGTTTTATAGTGAGAAACCACAAGCTTTAAACATAATAAAAGTAGAGGAAATTATAATTCTATAGAAATTTAATATTATTTATAGAAATCATAATGGTTTTAATAGTACTCTCTTATGCCTTTTCTTTAAAATTTAATTAAATTAAAAAAAAAATTATGACTATGTTTTAAACAAAGTACAAAATGAATAATGGCCTTTAGGCAAAACAATTTAAAATAAATAAAAAACCTTTGATGCCTTACCTAAGCATGCACGTTTTTTAACTATTTTTTAGAAGTGCCATTCATTTATATTACAGATCTGAAAGCGTTTAGATGGTCTTCTGCTGATTTAGAGCATAGCACTTTTCCAATTTCATACCTTTATATTATTGCACTCCAAAGATTTTGTAAAGTGCTTATTAGCTGGTACTAATTAAATGTTCTGTTCATCACTGCAGGATTTGGTTCATTCCACCTGAGGTGTGGTTCCTAGCTGGTTTAGGCCTTCCTTGTTTTAGCAAGTGCCAATCCATCTCCAGATGCCTACTGAGTGAAGCCACAGCTCCGCCCACCAGCCTCCAGGCCAGCTTCTCGCGCCCCATCGTCAGCCACGTGGCGGACAGGGAGGGAGGGAGGGAGGGGGTCACCATGGCCACCAAAGCGGGAGACGACCCTGAGTCCCTGATCATATTGGCGACAGACTTCTGCCTGCGGAACCTCAGCCGGACTATGTGCTGTGCGGGTGACAAGGGTGGGCTGCGTCTGCGACCAGATGTGTTCCTGCCCAGCGAGATCTGCGACAAGCTTGTCAATGCGTAAGTGCACCTCTCTCTCAGTCAGCATGCGATAGACTGATATTTCCATGTCCCTGTCTCTTACGCTGTGTTGTTGCAGAGGGACATTTCTTTGGGTTGATGTTAAAAGAAATGCCTTGGGAAAACCATTTTATTAACCTTGACAAATAAACCAAAACTCAGTTAGCATTAAGATGATTAGTGTACTCTTTGTCACTGGTTGTTGTGTTTTCAGGTACATGGAGTTGGTCCACACAGACAGTGACTTTGAGGGCCATGACAGCTTTTTCCAGCTCTTCTCAGACCCTCGCACTACACGGCTGTCCCGGGTCCATCTGAGGGAAGATGCAGTTTGGGACAGGGACCTGCAGGCCATTGGGAAGCAGGTGAGGGCTTTCAGCAGCTGTGAAACGCTCGCCATGTACTCGCCGTGTGGTGATGAATGAAAGCGGACATTAGCAGTCCATCCTACTCATTTGGACGATGGAAAATATTTGATACATCTGTGCAAAATTAGTCATATGTCAGCAAAATACAAATGTAGATATAGTCAAAAATAAGAGGAAAATCTGAACTTGTTTTACTGGTTTTTGCCATAAGTCATGAGTCTGACCATTGTGTGTGGTGCCACATCAGAATGCTTATTGCAAACCCACAGATCTCTTTAGTGTGTTAGGCTGGTTTCTAGCTAGTTTCCATCAGTACGTACCTTAGACAGGCTCATGTTTTCTATTACCCTCAAGGTTTTTGGTTTTTGCATTAAATACCCTGCAAGTCATTAGAGTTTCAGTACATTTGACCTTTCATTAAACAACAGTCCTCATTCCCTGTGATGTTAGTTCAAATGTTGTTGTAAAGCAGCATTCTTTTCAAGTGATCTGTATTATACATAGAGAATTCCCACAAGACCGTAATTACACAACATCTGCGTATTTGCTTGTCGATGAAAGCTCATTATGGCCCTGTAAACCTTTGTTAGGCCAATGATTTGCAGACTGGAGACAGAGCATTCAAAACAATGAAACAGATGGGTTTCCTGCCGAGTGGCATGGAACAACCCTTAAAGGATCTGACAGTCCTGCTCACTGTTAGATGTGCTGGTTCTCAAACAGTCAGCTGCAACTATACCATATCTACTATGGATGATACCTGGGGATTAAGGTTTCATTTTAAAATTAATGGAGTAAACAGTATGTGGGTTTTTTTTGTACCTAATAGCCTTTGTAGGCTTTAAAGTATTTATTTAACAACCTGCTGCACATTTGAGTTTCTGTACTTGTTTTTGTTCCATCTGATCCATTTACCAGGACCTGATTGAGCTCCATCTGACCAGCTGCAATAACCTCTCACCTCGCAGCCTGAAAACTCTGTATGAATTCCGGCAAACCCTAGTCTCCCTCAGCCTGTTCGGTTGCAAAAACCTCTTCAGCAGAAAGGCGACGGACTTCAGTTTCCAGGGCTTCAGTCGGCTGCGGCTGCTGAACCTGGGCAGCCTGACCCCTGATCTGGACATGGAGGCTCTCCTGAGCTCGCTGACTGCACTCACCGCACTGGACCTGTCTGGGGCCCATCTCCCGAGGCCAGCCTTCCTGGCCCAGTGGAAGGAGCGCCTGACCTCGCTGGTACTTTACAATGTGGAGCTGTCGGAGGAGCTGTTCCACACCATGCTGCAGATGGGCCAGCTTCGGTGAGATTGCGAACAGGAACCCTCTTCTTAATTTACAGTCTACTGTGACATTTAATCTGGAATCTTCAGTCCAACATGTGGAAACGTGCCTTTAACCTCAGGAGGTTTGCTAATCCCTCATTAGGACATCATACTAGGATAGAAGTGGAGATGGGATGGGCTTTGCAAGATTTATGAGGCTCTTCCTGCTTCCATTATAAGTATTGCCCTCCCCCCCCCCCTCCTTATATTGCATCAGTGCCAAGGCGGCAGTCAGCAGGTGGGGGGCCTACATGAGCATAAGTTGACTTGTCATATCCATGGCTTTAAATCCGCAGGCATTTGGACATCTCTCGTGAGAGTCGGCGCAGCGGCAAGTTCAAGATGACCAGGAAGCTGCTGACGTCCGTCGTGCAGAGCCTCACGCACCTCGTCTCGCTGGACATCTCAGGCCACATCATGTTGGACAACTGTGCTGTCCCCCACTTTGAGGACGCCATGGGGCGTCCCAGGTAACATGTTACCTTTTGTTTTAGTCTCTTTCAAAATGCAATGCATAGCCAATTTCGTGACCTTTCCCAATGTTGAATATCCCCAGATATTAGTGACTGGGCCTTTCAGACTGACTGACCTTTCATTTTACTGACTGACCTTTCAGAGGGATGACATCATCCTGTCACGTGTACCATGTGGTGTCGCTCCTTACGCCCCTCCTTGTTTGTGTATTGCCCTTGGATCAGCTCGGTGCATCCGAGCGTCTCACTGTCGCTCTCCTGTTTGCAGCGTTGAGCCCAACAAGAGCAGCATCTACCCACTAAGGGAGCTTAAGAGGCCGCTGCAGTTCCTGGGCCTTTACGACACAACGCTCTGCAACCTGACGCACATCCCTGCCTACAAGGTGAGCTCCTCTTCAACATGGCCCAACCTTCTGCCCATCGGCTTCATCCAACCAGCAGTGCAGAGGATCTGCATTTGCTTTATTAAGCAGAGAAAAGGCAGTTCTTTTATTTTTGTCAAAGCGTTGAATTATGTGAACTACTTCATTTATTGATGTATTGAATCGTAATAGTGTTGCTTTCAAAGCAATTTAAAGCATCTATTTTGAAGCATAATTTTTTTTCTTTTTAATATGCTAGTAACTATGACATGTGACAGTCCTGTTGTGCCGTGTGTTTATACCCGTGTCCTTGTCTTACTCAGGTGACAGGTGGGAAGAATGAGGAGCAGATTCTGAATGCCATTGAGGCCTACACGGAGTTCCGTCCTGAGCTGGCTCACCGGGCCATCAACCAGCTCTTCGACATTGCCAGAATACAGCACTGTGGCCAGCTGCTCCGGGCTCTGCAGGTAGGGCTTCCCCTACACTCATCTGTCTTGGCCAGGGTTTTAGGCCACAAGCTGGCCCCTGGAAGCCTACCTGTGTAGGACCTGTGGTGAATGTGTGCCCCATGAGTTAAAATCCCATTCAGAATCACATACATGTATAACTCTCTTATGACTAATGCGAATGGAGGAAAAAAAAATTATACATTTTTCTGTATCCAGCCAGCATATTACCACTAAATGGAACTTTGGCCTCTCTTTCCGGCTCAAATTCCAAATTAAATATTCTTTTTGTGTGTGTGTGTGTGTGTGTGTGTGTGTGTGTGTGTGTGTGTGTGTGTGTGTGATGGGTTAATCAGATAGGATGTAACCTCAGTGCAGAGCTGGCAGACATTTCCCTTGCATTGCTCAACATTTGCTTGTGTCACTTTCTAAGGCTCCTAAGTGACGACTCTGTTCTGGCTAAACACCAGCACATGTGACTAATCCAGTGCTCGCAGTGAGATAGCTTAGGGCTGTGACAGAGGTAGACTGTTCCTGCCTTAGCCTGTCTCGTGTGACCCAACACACACTCATATACACACGATCATGCCCCCTCCTCAGCTCGTGATCGCTGCCCTGAAGTGCCATAAGTACGACAAGAGTATCCAGGTGACGGGCAGTGCTGCACTGTTCTACCTGACCAACACGGAGTACCGCTGCAACCAGAGCGTCAGGCTGCGGCGGGAAGTCATCCAGGTGGTGCTCAACGGCATGGAGCATTATCAGGAGGTCACGGTGAGTGTCGGGGAGGAACTGGCCAGCGCCTAGTCAGTAAGCCTGTCAGTCAACCCGTAGGTCAAAGCTTTGATCATTTAGCTGGGATGTTGCTCAATCACTCAGACTTCACCCAGTGTAAAGGCCCTCACCATGGTGTTTCACAGATGCTTTATATAGAAAGTTTAAGATAGAGGTAAATTAAACGCTGCCAGCAAAAATAACATCGTCGTCAGGGGGAGGGTGAAAATTGTGTGTGCCAAGCTTTCTCAATAATCAGCTTTGAAAAGAACATCTGCTTACATTGGGCTTGGAGCATTTAGCCAAATTCCTTTCCTTGGTTTTTTTAGCACACTGTAAGTAGTGAATGAAGTCTGAGGAGCTTAATTAATTGGTTACAGCTGTGCATAAAGTAACATTCTGTGTAATGTTACATTTTTATAATTGTGTTTCTGCAGGAATTAGCAGAAGAATGTGTTTTCAGTGGTGTTATGTGCAGTGCAAGAATTGAAGTTCTGTTTTCTGCCTAGTTTAGAACTTGGACAAGCACGTTTCTTCTGTCTGCGCATGTCTGAGGTCCGCGGCAGCCTTTCATGTGCCTGTTTCTGCGCCTCTTCCTAACGCCTCCCTCTGCAGGTTCAGAGGAATTGCTGCCTGACGCTGTGTAACTTCAGCATCCCTGAGGAGCTGGAGTTCCAGTACCGGCGGGTGAACCAGCTTCTGCTGCGTATCCTGGAGCCGACGCGGCAGGACGAGTCCATCCAGCGCATCGCCGTGCACCTCTGCAACGCCTTGGTCTGCCAGGTGGACAACGACCACAAGGAAGCTGTGGGTAAAATGGGCTTCGTTAAGGCAAGTAATGGGACCTGTCAGCAAGGGGGCACTGTAGAGAACAAAATGGTGACAGTAGAACTTTGATAATACTCAGTATTCACTTAGGCTGTGTCCGAAATCACTCCCTATTCACCATATAGTGCACTACATAGTATGTTCTCCATTTTGTAGTGGTGGCCGAATGCTGAGTTAGTAACTCTATCCACTATATAGTGCACTCAAAATATCCCACAATGCATTATAAAAATAGTGTACAACTGATGGTCACCAACCCAGCACTATATACCACAATGCATTGTGCTGAAAAAGTAATGCATTGCGCTGGAAAAAAAAATGCACTGAAAAAGTGTTTACTATCTTGAGAAAAGTTATTTCGATGGAGCACTGCTTTTGTAAACAGGGTCGAGATAGATCTAGATTGTGGCGCGAAAAAAACTATTTAATATAAACTGCAAATCACAATGCAAACTTCCACAAAGTACATATTTATTGGTGAAATATTAATATATTTGATATTATTACACAATAAGTAGGTAGTTGCCTGCTTTCATTTATTTTCCATGGCTATTCATTACGTTTTATTTATAAGACAACGGCGACGTAATCAACAGCGTACAAAATTTTTTCAGAGTAGTGTGTTAGGTGAGCATTCTATATAGTCCACTATTTAGTTCACTATTTCTAGTACCCTATATAGTGGCTAGAGATTAAGTAAATAGGGAAAGATTTCAGACACTAGGCAGACACCTTAGACACTAGGCAGTGTACTTGGTAAGGCTTCCATTTCAATGGTTGTCAGTTCAAGTCTTAGAATGAGTTCTACATTAGGACTTTACTGTGTTAAGATACTTAAACAGAGTTGCTTCATTTAAATACCCTGACATTTTAAATTGATTAAAGTATTTTTTTCCCTTGTATAAATATCTAAAAGTGCTGCTTAATCTACAGCAAAGTACTGTATTTACTATTTATGAGCCCAACCTTGTAGCTGGACAGCTTTCTTCTGGTAGAATCATCATGTTGTTAGCAATTTGCTCCATTTGTAGTGTGCATCAGTGCTTATGCAAAAGGCACCCCGATGACACTTTCAAAATTCTAAGCGTGGAAACACTGGACTACATTCAGTCCAATAGTTCCAACAGCTCAGAAGAGGAACTGCAGTTACATCATCAGAGTTCGCATTAGTCAAAGGTTGATGTGTGGGCCAGAAGTGAAATTGTAGTATGTAGAATTTCATGCTAAGTACCTATAAAATAATGCATAATTCCTTTTCAATGAAGCATGTAGTACATAGTGACCAATTTCAAATGGAGCCATAGTCTTTGCCTTGTTCATTTAACTGGCAGCGTCTGCATATTTCCTCAAATGTCATAAATGACCAATCATATTTGGTGGGTGTGTGGCAGATAGGTGTAGTGTAGTATGAGGTGTGCTATTGTATTTACTGCTTACATTTGGCTTCAGTATAACGCTTTGCTACATTAGATCATAGTTGTGTCTCTCTTTGGGTTTCAGACTATGCTGAACTTGATACAAAAGAAGCTGCAGGATAAACTGGTGAGTCTGGCGAATGTTTGCTTTTATTTTAGTATTAAATTCACTGTCACTGCAATAAAGCATGATGGTTTGGCACTACACTGTAGTCCATCCCCCGAGGAGGAAAGAAAACTGCTAATCGGTGGTCATAGACATGGACGATTTCTGGCTGTCATGTGTGGATGTCACGGATGCAGTCTCTGCCAGTGTGTCTGGAGAATTCCACATTGGAAGCATATCTGTTCTCAGTAATTGGTCATGAAAAACAACTAGAATTTTTTTATTTTGTGTTGAACACTGTAATTTTTAGGTTCACAGCTCTTGATCAACGTGTCTTTGTAATTAAAAATGTAGTTCAAAGGAATGAATCAACAGGATCATACTCTTGTAATTACTAATACATTGGCATCTGAAAAAAACTACATTTGACACTAAACAAATGTAACAAAGGAAGAGAGTAAGAATAAAGTGACGACTTAACAATTCTCACTACTCCTCTCCTTGTGGTCTCTCTGGACTGCAGTGTGACCAGGTGATGGAGTTCTCCTGGAGCGCCCTGTGGAACATCACAGACGAGACGCCAGACAACTGCCAGATGTTCCTGGAGCGCAGTGGCATGGCCCTCTTCCTGGAGTGCCTAAAGGTCAGGTGACATCCACTTCCTCTGTGTTGTTGCATTCATGAGGTGCACAGTGAAAGGTGTACACCAAGTGAGCCCTTTTAGCTTTGGAAGGCTTTAATAAAACTTTGTCACATTAAAACGCATAATGGACACATTAATGTAAATGGTTGCATTAAGAGAAACAGACTGCTGACAGTTCTCTTTACCTGAATAAATCTCCTAGACATTTATCTCTCCTTATCTGTCAGTACTTCATATCTAACCACTCATCCAGCTGACTGTAGGCCTGTTTGAGAAAGCACGGGGGGATAAAGCAAGGTGTAAGCCTCACCAAACATACCAGTTAACTGCAGGGCATTGGGCAGTAAGTACTGTATGAAAACACGGAAACCCTCCTGACTGTAACATCTGTGCTTGGTCGTTCTGTTGCAGCAGCATTTCTCTGTGCAGGGTCCTGCTCCATTTGATAACACTGTCTCCAGTCACATACCGCAAGGTTGCTGGGTTGAATGCATCAGACTGGACATGTACTTACCCCCAACCTTGTGTGTATTGGACTTTTATAACCTTTTTTTTTTCTTTTTCTTTACTGGCTTTGTTTCCTGCAGGAGTTTCCTGACAAGCAGGAGCTGCATCGCAACATGCTGGGACTTCTGGGTAACGTGGCAGAGGTGAAGGCGCTGAGGCCGCAGCTGATGACGCCACAATTCATCACTGTGTTCAGGTGAGGCGCATCATTTGTTGCTTGTCTTCAGTGTTTTGAGGTAAAACTCCTTGACAACACGGTTGCCAACTCTCAGAATTAAGATGCTTATTTTAGATTGCTACAGGGTGTGGATTGTGCTGACGTGAATACAACTGAATGTTTTGAGCCCATTGTTAATACTGAATAACTTCCTTCATATGCAATAATACATATGTTATCTAGCTCCATCAGCTTCACGTAACACCTAAAGCAGAAGGTTTAGATGAAAATGACAGAACATGGTCAATTTATAGTGTCTTGTCTAAAATGTCGGCACATCTTGTAACTGTGAATAGGTTTTGTTTGTTGGCTATCAGTTTTGTCAGTGGTGAGCAGGATAATTTACATGTGCACTTATGAGTGGAGTCACCTGTATTAAGCACAGAAATACTTGTGGGATTTTTTAACCTGATTAGTTCTTAATCCTTGCTTTGTGATCTTGCCTCTTCTCTGAGTCCTTTGTCTGTGTCTGTGAGGATGTGTTCTTCACGCCAACTCTCTCTCTCTGTATCTCTCTCTGTTTTTTTCTCTCTGTCTCGTCTATATGGTGCTGCAGCAACTTGCTGGACAGCAAGGCAGATGGGATTGAGGTGTCGTACAATGCCTGCGGCGTGCTCTCCCACATCATGTTTGATGGGCCAGAGGCCTGGCAGATGGAGGAGCCCTGTCGGGATGCTGTCATGGCTAAGATGTGGGAAGCCATCCGCAGCTGGGACGTCAGCTCACGCAGGAACATCAACTACAGGTACTGTGAACAGGGTTCAGCTTTATCCAACCATGTATACAGGTGTGTGGAATAGGGGCTTAAGTTGTACATCATCTACAGGTGCCTAGTGTCGAGTTCAGGTTTGTATGGCACTAACTGCAGCTGCCAGGCATAGAATTGACGTGCATGTGATAATGTTGATAGGTGTCCACAACAGGGCTAAAGTCAGTATCTAAACTGAGGTTAAGGAGAACGTGCTTTGCACACAAAAAGAGAAAATAACTGAAAATGGCTTCTCCTTTCCTTTCCAGATCCTTTGAGCCAATCCTACGCCTTCTGCCACAGAGCATTGCACCTGTCAGCCAGCACTGGGCTACTTGGGCCCTGTACAACCTGGTGTCTGTCTATTGTAAGTGTTTGTGTGTGAAGCCTGGTGCCACGCGCCTCTGCTCATCATATTTCACGTTATTTGATGACATCCTCAAGCAAATGGTAGCAGGACTGTTGACTGCGCATTACCTGACTCTTTGACTTTTGTTTTAAACACGTTTTGACATCATTTTGTAACTCTGTGCGTTTCCCCTCTATAGCCAGTAAATATTGTCCCCTGCTGATTAAAGAAGGTGGCATGGTCCTCCTGCAGAAGGTTCTGGAGCTGCCAAGTTCTCATGAAGAGACCCAGGACATGGCAAGGTACGGCACAGTGGTCTCCACAAAACCAGCCCTATGAGGAGAGCCAGCAGGGAAAATGTGTTCTATAGAGTAATGTAACGATGCAGCTATCAATTTTTTATGAATTATTGATAATTGTGATGCAAGTATTTTGTTCGTGGGGGGGGGGTATGAAGTTGTCAGACCATGTCTTTCAGTGAAGAGTAAATTGGCTGTCAGAGTAAAATCAATTTAGTTAGAGGGTGTACCTTACCTTGCACCCTATGCTTCGGGACACCCGCGATGGGTGGATGGATGGATGGATGGATAGATGGATTGATTGTCTATAAAATGCTAAGTATACAGTGCATGAGCCATGTATATACAGCTGTCGTTCTCTGTCTGGATTCTAGGAAAGTAATGGAACACTGTGGGAACTTCAGAGAGGACCCCATGGACACAGGGAGGTAAAGGATGACACAGAGGAAGACACTATGGGATTTGAATGATTTTTGCTTTTCTTCTCACACCAGAGGTATCTGTGTACAACAGTTTACTGTAACTTGTGGATGGGGGGGTTCGCCTTCAGCTTCTCAGCCACTGCTTTCAAAAGGAATCTTAGTGTGTGGCTGCAGGACTGAGCACCGTGGCACACGGGATTTTGTTTTTTGTGGTATTGCACATGATAAGCTTTACTTGTATAGGTTGAGTGTATTTTTTCCCCTCTGTGTTTCTTCAGAAAGAAACGTTTGGGAGATGCCTGTTACTTGTAAGAAAAGTTCTCCGAGCATTTCTCTTAAGTAAGAGTCAGTAATGTACGAGGTGTGTGTGTGTGTGTGTGTGTGTGTGTGTGTGTGTGTGTGTGTGTGTGTGTGTGTGTGTCTAACACATATGTCAGAGGTTTCAGCCAGTAAGTCAGTCATGTTCTTTCTGAATGTCACGACCCCTGCCATGGCTCTCCATATGAAATTGTGCACACACCTGGGAGCAACACTTTGGATATCTGCCACGGAGACTCTTGCTTTCAGCCGTGGTTCTCTGGGTCCACGGAAGAGCTTGACAGGACGGGCTGTGGACTGTTTGAGGTTTGGGCTCAGCTGATTTGTCCTCCTGCCATTTCTGTCTCCATCACTGAGCAAAAGGAAGTCTTCCCCAGTGCCATGGAGGTTATGAAGCACAAGGAAGATTGTTTCGTATCAGTTTGCTTTTCATATAGTCAAAGTAAATGTATCCCCTTTTTCTTTTTGAGTTGCAGTTTTTAAATTACAAAATGTTTCCTCCCCACATCCCACCTTATTATAAAGTTATAAATCCACACTCCTATCCACGTAAACACAACTATGCCAGTTTAGTATTCTACAATACAATGTCAGCTAATGTTTGAATTTTTTTTTTTTGTCCACTTTAAAGACTGGTTTGTTTTCATTTTAATAATAGTATATTTATATTTTAGAACTCAATGGAAAACTGATCTTTTAATGAAAAGAGGAAAGCAAAGTCAAGTATGAGTATTGATTGCAATATATAACAATAATTAGTAATGTCAGACTTTTTTTAAAGTAAACAAATGTGTTATATGTTTATACTTACTAGCTATGTGGCAAGAATAAGATTTTCCAAAATTAATTTTAAAAAAGAATCATATTGATCAAAAGAATGATGATTGTGAAGTTTACATGTTTACTAATGTCTTGGAAGATAGTGTTTCACAACCATGTCAGCCGCCATGTGTGTACAGCCTGTTCATTTGTGCGGGGTCCTCTTGACAAAATGTTCAAACCTATGTTCAAAAGGCTGCCTGTTCTTGTTTCAAACCATGTTTCAAAGCCAGTTTTATGAACAGAACGATGCAGTAGAAAACGTTTGTCAAAGAATCCTTTTCTGTCTTTTGAACATAGCTGCAGAACTTGGCTATGTAATTTGCACAGATTTTAGAAAGATGTCGTATTCGTCTAAATTGGGGGAAAATTAGCTCTCATTAGGATTTGTAAGCTTTGGTGTGTTTATAAAATTTCTGCTGGGGGTGAAGACTGAAAATACTTTAATCAGTTAGAAGAACAACATCTTATTCTCCGCTATACTTCTGGTCTACTTTGGAGTACGGGAAAATAATGAAACAGGTGACTGTGGTACCGATTTTAATGAATTTGTCAAGTTTATGAGTTTTCTTTCTCTTTTGAACGTCCTTTTTGTCGTTCAATCTATGTACGTAAAGGTGTGTGCGTGTGCTGGGAATTTGTATGGATTGAGATGCTGTTTATGTATTGCCGGTTTCCTCACCCACACCAGTACTTTGTGTTGATTTTTCTTAGTATGGATTTCAGCGTTATCGGCAGGTTTTCTCAACTAATTATGCAGTACCAGTCAGGGTGGTTTTGGACATGGTAATACACTAAGGCATGAAAGCATGGGGGGAAATTTGTTGTCCTTATTTAAGGGAATTTTAAAGACGAGCCCTTGACTGTAGTTGGTGGCAAGATGATCAAATAAGACCAGATGTCCACTTTTTGTGGTTTTGCACCATTTCACACTGTCTGCCGAGTTGAAACACTCAGGTTGTGTGCGCATGGGTATACGTACGTGCGTGTGTGCGTGTGACAGAATATGACAAAATCTAGTTGTTAGAAATAATAGGTACAAATGTTTGTATACACAGACAACGAGCTTTAGTTCCGTTTCATGGGGATAATTAATGTAATGGTTCAGTTCTCTCACTTATTTACCACTTTGATTGATTAAAACAAATAAAGTTGCAGTCGCTGTGTTTTGCCTTTGTTCTTCTGTTTCCTTGACGAATTTTTGCAGTTCACAACACTTAGCATGTGTGACCGCATTCAGATAAGGTCTGTCACCGTAGCTCAAATTTATGCTGCACAAAATGAAAACACGTGTAACTTTTTTTTTTTTTTAACCTGGAGCTGCACTTTTGGATCATTTCCTGGTTATTATTTTGGTTTATTCACTAGTTTAGTGTGAAAGTCAACTATCTCCATCATGTTGGCATTGTATACATACATGCATTATTTACAAATATAAGTCAAATCTGTAGTATTGGGTTTGATGACTTGTCTTGTTGTATAACTCTATTCTTTTTGAAACATCCAGGACTCACTTGACCCAGACAGTTAAAGTACGTCAGTTTAAGCTTCCACTGGTGCTGCTTCAGGGACCTCAGATGGGGCAGAAATCCTGAAGCAGACACAGGACAAACTGCAGGGATTATACCTCACAGATGGCTTGGGAACACCTGAGAACCCCTCAGGAGACACTGCAATTTAAATTAAAGTGGGACACACACACACACACACACACACACACACACACACACACACACACACACGTTGACTGATGATCAGCTCTACTTACTGCCAGCATGGCTTTCAACAGTAATAGTGGATTGAAGAAAATCAACAGGGTGACAAGAATTTTATTTTTTAAATGTTTATAGCATATAGCATACTAAAGGTTTTTGAGTTTATGGGGTACAATATTGCCATTATGCTTTTTGGAAAAATAACCATGACAACTTATATTTTAAAAAATAATTTTTATTGTAAGACAATTTAACCAAATAACGTTAACTGACAAATTAAGGTAAATTATACACAAAGACGTATTATCTCTCTAAGTCTCCATTAGATGGCACTGTTCTGTTTTCAAGTACAGAATATCAAGCAGTAGGTAACTTTGTTTTGGTGATTTAATGTTATTTATAATATAGTTAACTGAAACATTCACTGTAATCATTCTCCATACATATGGAGAGGGCTTTTTTTCCCAAAAAATGTTTTTGTTTTTTCTTATGTTTGTGTAAGGTGGGGTGAGCAGATCTTCAGCACATGCATGCAAAACAGCGGCATGTGATGCCTTCTCACTTACCGTTATTAAGCCATTCATTGTCTTTTACCAGAAAAAAATTCTCTTCTATTTCAGTTTATTATACATTGTATTTTATGAAAACGTGTTTAATAAAGAATTTCTCATTCATCACATCTTAAGGCAATCATACATAAGGCAAGTTCATGATAAAGAATTGGACAAAGACTTTTGGTTTTGAAAATCAGTATCAGCTACAGATAAGAAGTACAGAAAACGTTTTACTTACATTCACTATCATATTGATATGGTAATAGAGAGCATTATTATGTGGTAAAACAGTATCCATTGGCATCCTGTAAGTTTATATGGAATTCAAAGAATTTCCTGTATCACACAAGCAGAAATGAGAGTTACAACGGTGGAACAGTCATTCTGCAGAGACATTATCTGTGAATATTCACTGATCAGGTAGGCAGGAGAAGTTGCATTTTAACTCATTCCTGCAGATTAAAAGCAAAGATTTTCAGGGTTTACAAATGTAAAATAAAAACATTTGTTCTTTTTAACAAGAAAAATCCAATCTAAAAGGTACATTTTTTTTTTTTTACCAGAAATCACAAGTGATGTTTTAATTGTTTTATATTTCTGTTATGTCATTGTATATCATGCATTTAAGTGTACAGAAGCAATCTTTCAAAATGGCTGTCCATAACAACTGTCCATAGCAACATATTTCTCTTGTCTTGTTTTGGGCCTGTCACTAGCTGTGCTGCAGGGCTAATGATTTCCATCTGTGTCTTGTTTAGTTTGGTCATGTATTTAAGGGTTTTAGTTTCTTACATCTGAATAATAAGAATTTGGTAGGTTTTGTTTAGTGCTGTCTGTTTGTACTTTTTTGAATTGGCTCTTTTTGGGATTTCATTCTTTGAGTTTTCAGTTTTTTTGTTCTTGTGTGGTTTTTTTTTTATTGGGCCATAAAAAATTTTATTTACCTGTATGTGGGCCGCATATGTCTGATTTAAGGGCATTATGGGTAAAGTGAGTGCTGCTATCCTTTCATAAAGGAGGACACAATGTAAGGCAGCTGACAAGTTGATGTACAAAAGACTGTGTGTAAAGTGTGACTCGAAAGTCACCTTGACATGTGAAAATAATGACATAAAGGCAAATTCTTCAGAACACTGAATTATACACATTTATTCATTTACCAGACGCTTCTATCCAAAGCGACTTACAACATTTATGTTACAATGAGCTACTACTGGGTGTCTTGTTCAGGGACACACCTGGTGGCTGGGCTGAGATTTGAAACTTTAGTCAACTTATAACCCCATTCATTGTTCTCCATAATACATGATTTTTCAGCTTGGACAGTGATGGGCCCAGGACAAACCATATGATGTTTTGTTGGGATGTCAGTTATTCTAACGTTATTGACATAACAAGAGGAATAGTGGTGTAACTAGGGTGACCAGAGGAGTGGCCAGGCTTCTGATTTGGCTCCCACTGACCTCCCCTTGCCACCACTTGTTTTTTCCACTGGCTGTTATTGAACAATGGAATGGAAAAATTAATTGTATGAATACTGATACCTTACAATCTTCATTATTAAAAAGAATAATTTTTTAAATACTTTATTAATCACACAGGGAAATGACTTCTCTGCATTTAACCCATCTGCCGAAAGGAGCAGCAGGCATCCAACCACATTGAATGCCCAGGCTGGCCGGGATTCGAACAGGGAGACTCCCACATCCCAGCCTGAGCCACCAGGCTGCTAAAAAAGAATATGTGTTTGTAATCTTCTATCAATTCATTAACTTCAAAATAGAATAGAACAGAATCCCATGAGGAGTCAAGTAGTACACCAAAAATCACAAATTGTTCTGCAATTGTGCAGAATAAATGAATAATTAAAGTAGTCACCTTTCAGCAATGTTGTTAGTGGTGATGATTTTGCAGTTTAAGTGTTTAAGTAAGGGTAGATTGTTTTGCTTTGTGAGATGTTTCCAGCCAAGCAATCAACAGCATAAACAGCAGCCAAATTTGAAATACAATGGTCTTAAATTAGGTTAAACGATTTACAATGCAAAGTTTGTCTTGCATCTTTTAAAAATCCCTAAATCGTATTATTAAATTTTTATTGCTGCTATAATGGAGCTGTACTGAACAACTAATTTAAAATTACAGTAAAACATACTGCTCTGTTCACAATAATTTTAAATGCTTTAGTAATTCAAAACAAAAAATTGATCATTGATAAGGTATGTATACAATAGCGTATAATTTTGAATCACCATAGAGTCAATGTTGCCAGTTTGAAGACTATGCAGAGCACCCAGTGTGTTTACTTTGGTTTCTATGGTTATATAGCGTACGCTGTTGCCCACGTTACACGCATGTAATAATATCCTGGGTCAGTCATTCGCCCAATCATAAACTGAGGGAAATAATCACGCAGTTTAAATTAGCCAATCAAGAAATGCAGCGAGTGTGCCGGAAGAACGGCTCGGACTGTGGAGTTCTCCTTAGGGAACATGCATAATAACTTCATTGTTGAATAAAATACAATTATTTGAGTATTTGGTTATCCATTTCATATGGTAAGGGAAGTTGGTTTAATACTTTTGGCAGATTTTGCTTAAATGCCGACATACCAGTTGTTCTCTTCCTATAAGTCTTCTTTCAGTTGCACGGGAAATGTTTGTAAACGCGTTTGACAAATGGCAAAACAGTTATTCGGATTATTTGAGTTTTGCATTTTGCATGGTATTATCGGTTTGGGCCGCTACATTTACGTTTTTTTATTATACATATTTTATTGACCGATTATCCGATGTTGATTCACGAGCATGTTTGTAGCGTCCAATCGAACTGAACATTTAACTACATTAAAAATACATTCATCGTGTATAATCATTCAAAGTTAAACTGAAACTGGGGCTTTTAACTGCTGAACCTCCAGATCTGTTAGTTAGTTTTTTTGTACGTTAGCTAATACATTTTATTTAGTCATATATGTAAGTGTCTGTCAGATGTTGATTAAAACTTTAAAATATAAAATCTGCGCTTGTGTTTGTAATTGATGAGAACATAGGTTTACAGATGGAAATGATGTACGTGCCAATTCTCGTAATTCTTTGGTTTGTACACATAGGTCGCTCTTTTTCAATACGACCATAAAGTCGTATAATAAAAGTACAGTATAGTCAGTAATGTAAAATAATTTCTTCGTGGTTCTTCGTGCTTTTGTATTCAGTGAACAAAATATAACGCAGTGGTATCAGAAGTTTTTCCCATAGTTTACAGAAAGGCTTTGACAAAATAAAAATACAGTGGCCTGAGGCATGCAAATATGAAAAACCTTTTTATGTGTTACATGAATAGAGAGGAATGCCTCAGCCCTCCGGAGAGCCCTGACCGTCACGTGTTGCCCAGCTGCATTCTTTGACATCGGTGTTTTTTCCTGTTCAAAGAAAAAAACAATGAAAACCCGCAGCGCATCACCGCCACTGCATGTGCATGTGACGGAGAACACGCCTGTGCACGTGCACGTGAAAAAGAACCAGAGGAGCATTCCTGGAAACACTGCACAGGTCAGGGATTTTAAATTAAACAGCCATCAGTTCTTCTTTATCATGTACTCTGTGATGTAGAGTCTGGAGTGAGGGAGTCAACTAGTTTGCAACCTTGTAGTGCCTGTCCTGCCTGACCCAAGGACCTTTTAAAAAGAAGTTTAAATTTGACAACGTGCCGTTTTGTAATTTCCATGTTGTGGTGTGCAGTCTGTGTTGCTGAGGTGTCATAATAATCGACACTATATTTTCCTTTCGTAGACAAAACCAAAGCGAGAGAAAGCATGCCTCCGTTCCACAGCTCGTGTGAAGACTCGGGTGCCATGGATACCCCCTGGCAAGGCGTCAACAAGGGAGACCACATATAAGTGGGAGGTTAGTTGAAAAGTCTTCATGGAAAACTGACTTCAGACATTTTACTGTGAGACTATGATAAGAGTCTGCCTGAGCATCACATTCTGAAAGACAATGCTAATTATATTTAAGTATTGTGACCCTATTATTTATAAAAATAAAATCATTAAAATCTGATTTTTTTTTTTTTTTAGGGAAGTTGAGTGTAGTGTGCACCATATGTATATATTTTGGTGTCTCTAAGAACCATGTTTTACCTGTCTGTTGAGAACCACAGGAACTTGTTGCTAAGAAGGCTTGGCTTTTGTTTCTTAGGGACCCACTCACCGTTTGGATATCACACCGCTGCCAGAGCCCGCAACCTGCACTGCAGCTCTAAGACTGGAAGACCTGTCTACTGATGAAGAAGAAGCCCTACATGGCCGCATCAACCAGTACGAGAGAAAGATTGATAGCCTGATGTCAGAGGTCAGCTCACTGAAGAACGAGGTCAGTACATAAATTCCACTTCACCAATATTTATTACCTTCTTCTTTCAGTGACTGTCCATATAATATTGTAGGTTTGTGATGTGATGTGGCCAGGTAAAAGTAATAGTGCCTGATGAGGATCAGGGTGTGGTGGGTGTCTGTGTGGACTCCAGGTGGAGCTGCGGAAGAAGGAGCAGCTCTTGGAGCGTCGTTTGGAGCAACTGAGCGCCTCCCAGCGTCTTATTGAGGAGAAGGAAGAAGAGCTGGCTGAGGTAGCCAAGGAGCTAGAGGTTACAGAGCTGGAGAATTCTCGCCTCCGCCAGTCTATGGAAAAGATGCAAGAGGAGACGGATTACAGCAGGTGGAACCATACACAACCTAATTTGGTCAGACTATGGAATGATGTTTTTTTATGCTGATGATAGTCACATTATTTTGTTCTTCCGAAGTATGCATACCATTTATCTGACTACTCAGTAATCTGAATATAGAATTGGACTATCCAATTTTTCTTACTTTAACAAATGAAGCATTAGCCATTTGTTTCCACACTTTGTGGCTTCTAATTCACACTTGTTGTGTCTCGTGTTTGTGTTCCCATGGAAAAAGTTGTCACGGAGAGGGAGATGTTGTTCGTAATCTCATCCCTTGCCCCACTTCTTCCATTTCCTTTACTGGAGGTTGGAGAAGGAGGTATTGCAACAACAGAAGGATGCCCTGCTGAAGAAGCTGGTGGAGGTGGAAATGGACGGGGCAGCAGCTTCGCGCCAGGTGTCTGCCCTCAGAGAGGCTGTGGATCGAATGCGCAGTGTAAGTGAGCCCATATCCACATATGGGACAGCCTTTGGAAAAACCTTGTCACAACACAAGATGCGTCTACAAATGACCATAGGTAGTACTGTAATGCAATGTTTGCATCTAAACAAATTGTGGGGCTGGGCTGGGGCTAAAAAAGGCCAATACTGACCCACTTATGTCCCCACGTACCAAGCCCTGCTCAGAAAAGTGCATTGCTTAACATGGGGTGTGTAAATAAAAAGACCCTTACTTGCATTTAATAAAATAGATCTATGTAGTTTAGCCATATGTTTGCCTAATTTACAGATATATCCCAAAGCACCTTTTCTTTCTGAGGGTCTTTGGGTATTTTCTCAACTAAGAGCATATGCACCTCTTCATTGTGCCAGTTGTGGTGTTACTTGTTTATTAAAACTTGCATCTGCTCTGTTTCGTCATCATCAGCATCTTCAGTTCATGTTCACTGTCTCTGATGTGTTCTGGTTCAGAGTCTGAATGTGACTCTAGTTCTATACGCTATAAACAGAACCCAGCAACAAAAACTGTAAAAATGGCAATAGCCAAAGGTCGCCAAATACCCTGTGGGATTACTCAGGTGGGGTGCTACATACCCAGGTCACTGAAATTTGCAGTTGTTGGCTCAACGATCCACCTCCGACTCATAAGTCATACATGCATGCGCACTGCGTTATGGATCTGACAGCTATTCAAGGCATCAAACCTCACAGCTGCACCAACGATGAGAAATTAGTGTAAACTGGGGTGTACAACACCCCGCCCGAGTAACGAAGGGTTAACAAAACTGGACAAATGCCTGTAGACAACAGCTTTTTGAGTTGTTCATAATATTATTTGCATTTAGCTGATAGTTTATCTATAGAATTATATAATTTAGATATAGAATTTTGTATCCTATAATGCTACATAACGGCATTGTTTTTTAAGGTGTCCTTGCTAAATTTGCAGATGCATCCTGAAACGCACTTTCTGTTCTAAGTTCCCCTTCCAAGTCAGGTTGAAGTTCTGTTCAGACCAAACCACCACCACAATGTCAGTGTGCTAGTTAGTGTTATTTTGCAGATAAATTTGCATATGCCTCCAAATTAATGTGTTTTAAATAAACTAAAAATGCAGCATAACGCCAACTGTTAAGTCTATTGAACCACACCATTACCAACCACTCTGCATCTATTCTTGCACTCCTCTTGATGCTGAGTATTGCACACTTTCTAATAAAATAGTCCTTTAATAACACAACAGTTCTGCATACTTTCCATTTTGAAAAGTACACAGTCTTCATTTGATAATTTTGAGCAGGGCTGGTTATATATTGATTATATAAATGCAAATATTGATTGCATTTTTATTTTTGATATCTGTTTACTGGAAGTATAATACAATAATTTTTGAGGATGTTGATTTCTTAAAAGGTGCAGTGGATTATGATGAATGGTTGATGTTTCTTTCTTCTGTTTGACCTCTCAACCTCCTCCATGAAAAACAGACATCTGGGTCAGAGGCCTCCCTGCTGACACGGCAAAAAGAGCTTCTCCTGCAGAAGCTTGAGACTTTCGAAGCAACCAACCGTACACTACGCAACCTGCTCAGGGAGCACCATGGCCGTGAGGTATGTCCTCCAACCTGCAGGGGGCAGCATATTAAATGCATGCTAAGAAGTATTACCTAATAATTTTATTTGGGTGTGGTTTCTGTTGATTTGGCAGATGGAAGCTGTGAGGCTGGCAGAGCAGAAGGATGCGCTTCTAAAAAGGCTGACACATGTGGAAAGAGAGAATTTGGTGTGTCCCTCCAGTTGTTTGCCAGTTTTTTTTTTCCTTCTACTGATGTTTAACTCATTGTTTATGTGGAACACGATGGAATTCTTTTATTCTGGGATACATTATACCAAAAACACTTTTTTCTAGCATCTTCTAGCAAAGCTACAGGAGAAGGAGAAAGAAGTTGATCAGCTGACCATCTTGCTTGAGACTGAGAAGGTAGCACAAGAACCTCTGGCATGTTCACTGTAGGTGATCTTACTAGTTATGTTGATGTTATTGTAGTCCATGCGTTTTTTTTTTTTTCTTCCCTCACTTTATTTCCAAGGACAATGCAAAGACCACAAGTGAGCTGTCCAAAGCACTGGAGTCCACTAGGGCTCACCTTCAAGGACAGCTGCGCAACAAAGAGGCTGAGAATAACCGGCTGTCCATCCAGATCCGGGTGCGTAATTCTCTCCATCTCATTGCTCTGCTTTAAAGAGTAGGTCTTGTCTACCTCTTTCAGTGCTATTTTTTTTACAGTGTAATTGTGTATCTCTTTGCTTCTATCTACAAGACTCCTGATGTTCTCTGTGTATTGATTCTGGCAGTTGAACTTATTGAGTCAGACAAAATGTAATTTGGATTTTATATGATTATTTGTGCATGTGTATGCTCTTTCCATATAAATTACAATGCAGCCGCTTAACTGAGCTACTTATTTTGAGTATGTTGATGTTACGAAGTATTGAGCCATGGTAAATGGCAACATTCACAAATGGTCTTTGGGGGAGGGCTAGGAAACCTTCCTCTGCAGCAGAATTTTTGATTTTTTTTGTGTATATTTCAGTTGTAAATATGTGGTTGAAGGAGTCAATGGCATTGATATAGCTGGTGTTGTGTTGGTTAGAACCTGGAACGTGCAGCGAACGTGCAGCAGGCCGAGGTGGACCACGTGATGGAGCAGCTCCAGGAGCTGAAGCTGAAGGCTGAAGCTGATAAGGAGGCCCTGAAGAGAGCAACGCGGGCGCAGAAACAGCGGGCGGAGCGTTGTGAGGACACAGCTGGCCAACTCACTGCTCAGCTGCTTGAGAAGGTGTGCGTGTGTGACAGCGTGTATATGCGTGTACATGAAATGAGGTGGGAATATCAGCCTGGAAGATTTGGTGTTAGCTGCATTATTGTGGATAGGTACCAGAGTCTGGGCCCCTGAACTTTTTTTGTGTGCAGGCGCATTGAAGTCATGGAAGAACAGGCAGTTTATGAGCTCTTGATAAAATTTGTCTTATTGTGCTATGTTTTCCAAACTACATTTTATTATCCATAGCAGAGAGAAAATTGAATGTTAGCAGGGCATCGTTAGGACTAGATAAACAATATGCTTAGAAGTTAAAATGAAAATCACTTTGCTGCTGCCGGCACCTGTGAGCTCCAGACCCCTCAGCTTCAACCTGCTTATGCTAAAGGATAATCCAGCCCACATCAGAACCAATACAAACTGAAGTTATTTAAATATATTAAATGGCACCCCTGTAAAACCCAACTGCTCTTGTTAGGGCATGATAACACTCCATTGTGTTGATGAAGGTGTGTCATCTACAACATTGGGTAGTCTGTTGTTGTGGCCACTGTCTGGGCCAATCTTCTACTGAAACAGGAATCCACAACCAGCTCAAAGCTTCTTTTGTCTTTCCCTCAGGAAGCCCGGTTGGTAGACGCCATCTCAGCAGCGGAGGAGTGGAACAGTCGTCACTCTCAGGTGGTGAAGGAGAAGAGCCACTTGGAAATGGAGATCTCCATCCTCAACAGGTCAGTCAAGCTGTTGTCCTGTAGCTCATCCCCTGCCTAGCTGCCTGTTCCTAAACCTGCTGAGGGTTTACGTTGGGATGACAGCTCCCATGCCTCCTCCAGGGGATGGGTTAGATGCACAGAGCCAGTTTTGTTGCAACATTTGTGTGTATTGTAACATGTTTTTTGTACTCGATGACAAAAAAAACTTTTGAAGCTTTGTCTAATACGAGCTGTGTTAAAAATTGCACCATCAGTGTCCTTTTGATAAAGTCCACTTTACCAGAGGAATGTGTGTTTTGCAGCTCTCTCACATATATGTAAGCAGCTTCATCACAGATCGAAGGTTGGCTTGTGTTCCTTTATACAGCTGGGTCCATCTCTTGAGCTATTACTGTTGATGCTGGCAGAGATGACAATGTGTCATTATAACATCATGTCCTGCAGCACGGGAGCTGTGAAGTAAAGTGGACATTTGCCAGTCATCATACTTACTTGGTCATTGTTTGCATCTCATACATTGAGTAGCTTGTGAGGATCATGTATCCCGTAGTTTTGTGTTACATGCGTGGAGTTGGGGGAATGTCATCCTGAGAAGCCTTTTAATTTAATTGCCTGGTGGCTCAATGAGTAGAACATCAGGCAGGGATGCAAAAGTTTCCCGGTTTGAATCCCAGCCCAGCCACCAGGTGTGTCCTTAAACAAGACATCCAGCGCTAGCTCATTGTAACATGCACGTGAAATGTTGTAAGTGGCTTTGGATAAAAGTGTCTGCTAATTGAATAAATAACAAAATAACTAATTGAAGTCAAATCTTTGTGTGTTTCTGCACAGCCAAGTGACGGAGCTCACAGAGCAGCTGCGAGGTGCGGAGGACAAAGCCCGGACTGAGAGAGAGGCACTGCTTGATCGACTCCATGGGGTCACATCTGAATACACCAACACCAGGCTAGAGAACCAGAGTCTCAAGGTGGACTGTACTACCCTTGGGTTGCTCTTAAATTATGCACAGATAAAGAGGACACAGACTGGGGAGACAACTACATTAACTACAAATGACAGTGTAGTCCTGGCCTGGAGGCTCAATGATTACAACATCAAACTGGGATTCGAAAGTCTCTCAGTTCAAATCCCAGACCAGCCACCAGGTGTGTCCTTGAGCATGACACTCAATTGCTGGCTCCCTGGGTGATGTATCTGGCTGCCCACTGCACCCCCCAGGGGCATGGGTTAAATGCAGTGAACCAATATCATTGTAAAATGTACATGAAATGTTGCGAGTTGCTTTGGATAAAAGGTCTTGGAAAAATGGATAAAGGAAAATATGATGACATATTTACTTATGTAATAACTAAATATTATATGATAAATATCCCTGCTGGGGCTCCGGTGACTCCCTAATTATGCTGCTCTTCCTTCAGGCCACTCTAACAGCGGTTGAGGAGAAGCTGAACCTATCCCATTCAGAGGTTCAGCAGGTGAAAGCCTCGGTGAAGCAGTACGAAAGCCTGGTGGACAGTTACAAGAGCCAGGTGTGTGTGAGGTCTCAGAGGTCAACACACACACACACACACACACACACACACACACACACACACACACACACAAAGTGCATGTACACACCATACTACCTTTTCCAAATTTTAAAACAAGCATGATCCTACAAAAATGCCAAAAATTATAAATAAAGGGACATAAAACATACAGATGAGCTGTAAAAACCCACATAGATGAAGAAGGGAGCGCCAAATATTTGTGGCTGTGTTCACCAAAAGACACACGTTCACCTAGAGTGCTGACTTGATTCTTGTGCAGATGCAGAAGACACGTGCGGAAGCAGATGAGTACAGTGTGAAGCTGGGCCTGGTGGAGGAGCAGTCCCAGGCCCTGCGGGAGGAGATGAAGCAGGAGATGGCACGGGCGCGGGGCAGGGTCCACAACCGCCTGGCGGAGCTGGAGCCGCTGCCTGAAGCTCTGAGGCAGGCTGAAATACAGCTGCAGGAGGCGCAGGAGCGTGAGCGCATGCAAGAGAGGAGGAACACTGAGCTCAGTGGGGCCCTTGTCGATCTGCGTGTTAAGGTGTGTGTGTACATACACTGGGCATATTTCTGTCTGGCGTGCGTGCGTGTCTGTGCGCGTGCTGTGTTTAACCGTTACTTTGAGTTTCATCTGGTGCCTGTGGTGTTTGTTCTGAGTTCATACATTATGGTCAGATTGAAACACATTCTCAAAGTTGTGAACACAGGTACAATACATTTAATGGTCAAATCGATGTTTTCGTTTGGTTGAAAATCTTGAAGCTTGTAGGTGGAAGAACATTATCTGTATATCCTTGTCAAATATAATTTCAAATATAATTATTCGTAAACACTAATTGCTTTACTTGTAATCTCAGCATTTTGATGCTGATTTTGTGTTCGTTTAATTCCTGTCCTTGGTGTGAATTTGATGCTAAGATGGCAGCGCGCTCTTGCTGTCATTCTGAGGTTATTTATTGGCTTTCTTTTACTATATTTACTATATTTTACTATATAATTTTGTCTCCTTCCTTACTCTCAGCTGATCCTCTTCCTATCTTTTCTTTGTCATTTTGCATGTGAGAGGCTGTAACTGAGGTGTGTGTACCTCTCGTACAGGTAGAGCAGCAGGGTGCCCAGCTGGAGGCCATCCGGGAAAAGAACATGGATTTGCTGGAAGAGAACAAACAACTACAGAACAGGGTCGAGAGTTTGGACAGGTCAGCACCAACTTCACAATGAGCCTTCACTGCAACCAGGAAGTCACAATTACAAATCATGTCAGCCTGTAATACTTGATTTTTTTCCACATTTATTCAGTTTTGTTTTTTGTATATTAATCAATAAAAATATGGTAGAAATGTTTATACTGAGGAAATCCTGTGGCAGCTCCAACACTGCACCTTTTTTTTTTTTTTTGGCTTTTTTCTCAGTGTTTTCTTAATTCAATGTCTAAGAGGAATTGCTGCTGACTCTTGGCTGCTGATAACGAGGGTAATTTTAGTAATGTAATTTAATTTATGTCTCCCTACATCTCTCACGACAGGAAGTTGGAGGAGGCCAGCTCTCAGAACTGTGACCTGGTACAGGTGATCGCCAAGCGGGAGGAGACCATCCACAGCAGTCAGCTGCGACTGGAGGAGAAGTCACGCGAGTGCGGCCTGCTGGCCCGCCAGCTGGACGAGGCACTGGAGGACGCGCGTCGTCAGGTCTGCATGCCAGCAGTGAGGGGAGGGGAACGTGAATCTAAGCCGCCAATCAGCAGAACTGGCATTTAAGCAGATAGTTGGTAATACAGCGCACTCCACTTATAAGCACATCAGTTAAAGCATGATCCATTTATGTGCACATTGCATGTCCTGTCTTGTTTGAAGTCAGGCTGTTTCAGTTGGAATTAACATTGTTAATGAGCACCAGCAAAGTTCTGGCTGTAAGCGTGTACATATGGTCCCACTTGCGAATTACCTTGCCTGTCTATTTATAAAGACAAACATTGGCAGCGGGTAATAAGTAAATTTTGTGTGACACACAGAATAGTCAATGATGTTTCTCATTTTAGAGAAGTTTCGGATCTCCCGTTGGCCTGACACCAGCAATTTTTAATATTTTATAATGGGTTGGCAAACTGTTTAACCCAAGAGCCAGAAATAAAAGTGAAATCACCTTTAAGGGTCAGCCACCTGGATCCATCACAGCACTGCTAGTAAGATATGTTGTGTTTTATGTGACTGCAAACCATGAAAAAGGTTGCTGATCGCTGCTGTATAAGGCTAAAGAGTCATGAAATAAGCGTGAAGCACAGTCTTCATCTTAACATGTTGATATTTTAAAGAGGCTGGATGCCGAAGAGAGCCACGTTGTAATTGCTTAACAGTTACATCATTCATCCAGAGGCATAATTGCAAATTTTAAACACTACATATTGTTGGTGAGCTGTCATTCAATGGGCGTAATTGAAATCCAAATGTATGACTAATATACAGAATGATGTTCAGAAGACAGCCTTTTTCCATTCTATTTAGCACACCAACTACTGTATGTGCTGCAGTGATATATGCATGTTAAACCTTTTATCATATGCTCTGTGCATTACAAAATACTATAATTTATGGCACAGTCACTATGAGCTTGCTTTATTTATAAACATGTTAGAAGTAATATGAAGGTCATTCAGGAGGGCGTGCATTTAAACGGAGTGCACTGTATTCTAATGTTTTTACCAGTTCTGATCTGAAGATGCAAAAAATCACCAGTTCACCAAACAGATTTACTCATATTCCTTAACTAAATGTGTTCTTTAAACAGAATGTATGGGATTTTAAGGATGATAAAAGGGTTTCTGTGAGTTTTTGCACAGCCTTTTTAGAGCATAGATTCGTTAATTATGGGATGTGACCCAAATTTGATTGTGGGCTTGCCTGTGATGGATTGTTAAAGTAATTAGTATGTAGAAAAGACCATTGAAATGTTTACATCACTAGGTCTGAAAATGGGTCCCATCATATTTGTTCTTTGGATTAAAATGTTTGATAACCCCTCCATTACATACTTCATTATCTTTACAGGTATAAATCTTGTATGTAATGACTGGCGTTTTAATAATTGAATGAATGTTAACTGGAATGGGCACTGCCCTACAGAACAAGTGCTGAGTTAAAAGCTCAGGGTCCTGGATGCAGAGTGATACAGCTGTATTACTGATGACCAGGTGGCCCACACCCGTGAGCGAGCTGCTTCCAAGGAGCGCTCCACACAGGCCAAACTGTTGGACCTTGAGACCCAGCTGAGCCACACTAAGACAGAGCTGGACCAGCTGCGTCGCACCAAAGAGGATGTGAGGGGAAACACCGTGTGTGCGTGCAAGTGTGTGTGTGTGCGTGCGTGCGTGCGTGTGTGTGTGTGTGCACGCCCATGTAGAGAGGCTGACCATGTCCTTCCTTCTCTGCCATCTTCCTAAGGCGGAGCGCCGGTTCCAAAGCAGACTTCAGGATGTGCGGGACCGTCTGGAGCAGTCGGACAGCACCAACCGCAGCCTACAGAATTACGTGCAGTTCCTAAAGGCCTCCTATGCAAGCGTCTTTGGGGACTCTGCATTTGCTGCATCTTCTGCCCATGGTCCTCCCCCACTTTGAGTAGACAAATCTGAGATTAATGCTCCATCTACTGTCTCCTCTCCAGTCACATTGATCAGTTTCCGGCATTGAGATGGAACATAATGGCAGAGCAGTGTGTCTATGGAAATTTAATGTTTGGGTGGTAAGTAGTCTGCAGTATCTGTAATGTCCAATAGGTGTTCAGGGAAGGCAGCACTATTTTTAGCAAACGATTGACTTGTGCTAGCACTTTATTAACTTGTTTATACTCAGTGGACCTCTGAGAGCACTACTGTTATTCCCTGAATGAAACATGTTGTGATATTACAGTGTAGGCTACAGTGTGGTCAATACTTAGTGCCTTATTACTGATGTGCATGTGAAGTCTTGGAAAATATGTTTAGAGCTGCATAACCTGTGTTCATGTTCTGATGGATATGACAAATATGTTCTGTAGTAAGATTGTAATACATCTAGATCTTCATTTGTTTTAGTTATTGATTCAAATGTTTCAGTATTAGTCTTCTGTAGCCATATATAAAACAAAGAATTTTACGCAATATTTAGAATGTTATCTGCTGGTGTTTTTAACTTTGCATTGTTCAAACAAACCTATTCATATGCACTCCACAGAGTGTACAGGGTATCACAACACGACAATGTCTGTATCCAAGGGTGCTGTTTCTAATTTCTACCAGCCAAAGAGATTCAGTGTGGAGATTCTTTAATTTTTATTGTTTTAAGTATGTGATAAAATAGATGTGCTATGAATTTTCCTTAGTGTTATACTGTGTTAAAAACATTTTCAAATGGGTGCTGTCATTTTAAATTGGTCAAACACGAAAGTGTTAGTTTATACAAATAATGGTTTTTATACGAGTCTTTTTAGAATTATCAGTGTTTTCTTTTACAGGTTTTATTTCATAATGAATCTAAATTTTGTAATGTCTAATTTAAATGTTGGAGTTTATAATTTAAAATTTTTGTTTATTTTATATAAATGTAATGTTTACAAACACTGTGTAATGTGGTATAATAAAAGTTATGTATGATATTGAAAATAAACTAATTCTGATGTTCACTGGATGATTGCTTTCACTTAGTTTCTTAGTTGTCTAGATTATATACAGTATCTTAATTGTGTAATGTGAAAATAAAACCACGAAAGTACTTTCGCTAAAAGCAGTGCCTCTCGCAAACTTGAATAAATGTGTGTGCGCGCGCCCGAGTAAGTACTAATAGCTGCCAGCCACCATCAGTCCATAAGGTCCATTTTGTATGCTACAATATATAGGTAGAGGAGCGCTTTAGTGGAGAGTGGTAGGTGTACATTTGCCCATTAACATACTAGGCGCTTAGAACACGCTTACACGCATCAACGAGAAACGGTTTCTAACGTGTTTTCGTACTCATTTCCAGTTATTGTAGTACGCTGTGTGCAATTTTGCTGAGAGTACAATGAAGGCAAAATGCAAATCTCCATTTACCATGCAGTTGCAGCGTCGGGAGGGGACACTGGTAAATGAGGGTTTACATTTTTTATGTATTTATTGCGCTTAACAACGTGTCCTTCACTTGTCTTGCAATGTTCATTATTTGTGTACTTCCTGACAGTTTGTGCATTCATAAAGTGTTAATGAAAGAGGGAACGGTCTCATACATGAAGCTAGAGGTTGCAGTCACTGTCCACTTGCACGTACCCCGTGATTCCCTTGGTCAGCACGTTCCTCAGTCCGAGTGATGGAATATAAAAAGCTGACAGCAACCATCAGACACTAACTGGCAGCTAACTGGCAAATGCTGAACATGGAAAAATCAATCGAACAGTCCAAAACACTTAGACAGGTTTTCACAATGTCTTCAACAGCTGCACATGTGTTAAAGTAAGAAAGTATGTATCTCAACTTTGAAAACGCAATTGTGTCCCTGAGTACCAGTAAAGAGCCTCTACGGCTAATTTTCAGCCGTACGTTAAGTTTTCTTAACGGATTAAGAAAATATTAACGATTGTTAAAAACATTTTTACATTAAAATATGTTTTTGCGTGATATTTAAACTTGAAAATTTAATGTTTTATTCCTAAAAATGACACTGATTCTTCTCGTAATTGATCGTAAAAACTATTTGGCACAGACGTATACATGCAATACGTAATTCTATACTGATCTCTATAAAGTACCTTTCCTCTTATTCTTAACTTGGGGAAATAATGTTACATTTCGCTCCAGTAACTCATTGTAATTTGCAGCAATATAAGAAGGCACGAGCTGCAGGGTATTTGAGCCCAGAGGTTCGTATTTTTCCGTGACCATTCGCTTTGCGTTCGGGCTCATGCGGGCGTGACGTCACCATTCTGCACGAGTATTACAGAAGTCCGCTCGATAACAGACGTTTCATTCCGCGAGTTTTGCCCGCTTGCGTTCAGCCTCCAAAAGCAAAGTAATACTAACTTTTTCAAGAAGGTAAGAACGATTTTAAACATTTAAAGTTACTGTGGCAATTGCTGTTATTGGAATCATAAAAATTAGAACGTATAAATGTGGACTTTTACGTATTTTCTTCTTTTCTCTTCTTGCTAACTTTGCGATTGTTTCGCAATACTACAAAACACAAATATTCGACATAATTTGCATTTAGTTACTTGTATATTAAATAATTACCCTTCACGTAACAAACAAAGTATAAAATCGGAGTTTCGTGTATTTAGTTATAAGTTCGCTAACTTTGTACTGACTTTTGCTTATGAGCTAATTTCATTAGCTGCAGCTATTCTTACACCTTAAACTCGAATTTCTGTAATCCTCGCTGTTGAATGCAATTTAAAAATCACCATAGACCAGAAAATGCAACCGGCAACGGAACTACCGCCTTGTCTTATGCATAATAATGATTAATCAATTATTTAAACAGAAACTGGAAACTAGTAGAAGCCCGATCTAACAACAAAGTACTTTAACTGAAAAGTGAATTGAATCGATCGTTAATCAATCATATTTTACAGTAGTTACATGCATGTAATCCGTCTGTGTGTGTATGTGTATATATATAGATATATCTAGTGAGGGTTGGAGAGACTTTTTTCGCAGGCGCCAGAGGATCCGCCCAGCAGTAATAGTGCTGTCAAGGCTGTCTATGCTTTTCTTTTCAGGACTGCGATCTTTCGCCTGCTTACACAGTATAAAGGACGTGATTTTAAAAACATTTAAATTAAAAACAGTGTAATTACTGTAAAATCTTAGCTGTTGGGGGAGAAGTGTGATGGCATATCTAACAAGTTTATGATCACAGAAGTAATTTAACTGAAGAGCAGCGGCTAATTTAACACATCTACGAATTCTTATGTGTAAGAGCAACCAGAACACGTTTCATTATTTTACATTGGACCATGAACTGTGTGCATCTCTCGGTAGTCTCGCCCAACATTGTGGAAAGCCAAGAATCCATCGAGTAGGCGTTGTACATGATCTAACCACATATTTTAACGTTGAAGTGATGTTTTGGAAATGTGGAAGTCTGACAGGATGGCCTTTGGACCTGATTTTCCATCTGTCCTCCATTTGTTTCAGCCTTTTTTTTTTTTTTTTTACCGTACTCCACACAGGCGCCAGCTGCCCCCCCCCCCACACACACACACACACACTCTCTCTCTCTCACGGAAACACATTTTTGTATTCTTTATCTTAACGTCCAATTTGTGAATGCGAGCACGATTGCCAGTAAAAGGCATTCGCCATTCATTGATTGAGCATGTTTAACGCAGCAGGCCGAGCGGTTTCCCTTCTTATGTCATTTGTGTTCTTACAGTATGCCCTGTAGTCCACGCTTCCTAACTAAATCTGTGTTTTCTCGCACGCCTCGCCCTAGCGCAGAATATGTTTTGTCGACTGACATTGGTTGTTGCTGCTGCTGATCTGTGGTATTTTTATTGTTGTATGTTGCATACTCGAAAACGTTTCAGACATGGCATATCTACCTGTTGCTACGCCAGTCGATCTCGTCTCTTTTGCCGAGGCGAGAAAGTAATCCAACATGCTGTCAGTATGATAGCACAACTATTCAACTGCCTTTAATTTTCGAGTGTACTGCAAGAGTTTGTGCAGAGGTCAAGTATAAACACGGGGCTTTTTGAATACTGCGCCTTTTCAAGAGACCATATTCGGCTACTGTTCTTTTAATATGTTGCAAAGATTAAATGTAAAGGGAGTTCAGTTACATACACATTCTTGGCTGTCCTGGTAAACGGAATATTTTGTTTGTGTGCGTTGGGGCCCAGAACGGGTGTGGTTCCCTTTCCTGTCAAATTGCATGCTCAGTCACACTTGCCAGAGCACATGTGTGCCTGCCTGTGTTGGTTGTGTCTTCAGATGTTCACATAGTCAGTGACTGTGCAAGGATTATTGATAACTGTTTTCATGTGTCTATTATATTTGGTCGTCTTAGAAGTTTATTGGCTAGTTATTGTAAAAAAAAAAAAAAATTTACCACAAAATTAATGACCTTAAAATTTTCTGACTTAAGACTTACCAGTTGACAGATTATACTTTATTACCTAACTACAGGTTTTCATCCTTTTTGTCTACTAGACTGCTGTTTTGAATTTTATAAGAGCATTTCCAAGAAAGGAAAAAAATCTCCTTGATAATGGGCCTTGTGATCTGCTGTGTCAGTAATCAGATTCAAGGAGGGATATATTGCTCACTGACAAAAACTTTCCTAGGCAATGGTACAGCTGCTATGGTGAGGAAGGTGTACGACATCTGTGCTCTGATATTTTTTCATGTTGCCTGGTGTAACCTCTTCATATCAGCTTTCAGTCTTGAGGAAACCTGTGTTGTCTTTAAAATGTCCTTCTGTCTTTGACTGGCCTTTTTTTTTCCCCTATCATTAAGGGACATTTAAAATCACTTTGGACATTTAAAATGGTTATGGTATAGGTTTATAAAATGCACACCGAACAAATTTTTGTTTTACAATTGAAAGTTGTACCACAATAAGGGCTTGTGTATGGTTTTTTTTTTTTTTTTTTAACAGTCCTCTTGCTGTTTCTGTTTTGTCTTGCTAATTTTTTTCCCCTTAACATTCTTGTTCATTATATAACAGCTTTGTTTGTTTTTATATTATGTCTTGTAGCAAACATCACCTGTCACCATGTCAAAATTTATAAAACCCAAACTGAAGGTAGAGTGGTGTGTGTTTGTGCAGTGTACAACAGAGAAAGGAATAAGGCATGCATATTTGTGTGTTCAGGGACAGCATTAATGGGAAGAAATCATAAGACCAGTGTGCTGCTACAAGTTCACTGCTCTTTCCTGAAGTGCAAGCCATGTGATGTGTCCATGTTTTGTTCTGCCTTGAGCAAATATATCTGGTTACTGTTTCTTTTTGCCTGGAGTTTCTATCTCAACCTTCAACTGGCTTGTTGGCTGTCATTCCCAGTCTTGGCGGTGGGACATAGTTTTTCCACCACCATTTCAACCCAGTTGTTTGTACAGGGTCATGACAGTAAAACACAGTATACTTTTGAGCTTTGTTGTGTGTGCACTTGTGTGGAGTTATTTAATGTTTGCATGATCTCTTTTTTAAGTACATGTATCTGCTGTAAATTGACGGGATATAAAATAAATTTTGCATGGCATGTTTTGTGGCTTTCTCTGCATGATGGTCATTGTTTTTGATTCCTTTAGTTTCCTACACATTGTAGCAAAACTGTAGATTAAGTTGCACATGATCTGAAAAGTATTCATGTGACCCTTTATGTAAAGGACAATTTCAGTGTTTTTAATGTTCTGTGTATTCATACTGAATTTTTTTTTTTTTTTTTTTTTGTGGTCATGAAGATTTAACATTTTTAAAGGTTTGTGAACATACGCATTCATTAGTGAGTGCTTTCAATTACTGAATTTCTTAAATTCCCATTATGAACTTATCACACAATTCCAAGTGGTTTCCCACGAAGCAAACTAATGCATGACCTCATCAGCTTGCATAGCATCCTGTTCTGCGTTCAGAAGGGAGTGGTCCTGGTCACCGAGGCCTTTACCAGGACTCGTCACAAAGCAAGATTCGAGGCTTATTATTTTTCCATTTGGTTATTTTAACAGTCCCTAAATATGTAGTCTTGTACACATTCCAGAAAAACTTTCATAAATTGAAATTGGAGGTAAAAAGTTGTTTCTGCTAAATACTGTCGTGTAACAATTTACAAGTTTGGACAAGAGAGAGGTGCCATTGTCCTGCTGGTCCCTGTTGGATGACCTTATGGTCAGTGAATTTGAAACTGTCACTGCAATGTATCAGGAGACGCCATTGCTATCACTTTGGAAAACCAGACATATGAGTGTCATGTTACTGAACTGGCAAAAATTACGTGGGAAGTAAGGGAATTATGGGATTGTTCATTTAAGCCATATCAAAACTACCAGCCTCTGCTGTCCCTGTGAGTTTGTTATGGTGCTGCTGGTTATTCTGATGATTTTCTCCACTGTGGAACTATGGAGTTAGCAGGCAGGCTAATTTGGCACGTTATTTTACGGTGTGGAGTTGGGTTGGCAGCTAAAAGGGTGTGCTGTACTGAAGGGGATATTTCAGTCCCACGTCTGTTTGTGCGTGTGTTCGTGTGTGTGTGTTTGTGTACACACAGGCTAGTGCTGTGGCGTTATCTCTCTCTTACAGCTGAGGGCTGGGCCATGCTGGCAGTTGAGCTCTCTGTAGCACTGGTATCTTGCCAGTATATTGATGATGTCTTCAAGAAGTATAGTATCACTCATATTGTTATTGTTAAATTATTTATTTCCAATATTATACACATTAAGTCTGAGTCAATTTCTGTGGCCATTTAGTCCATTACAGTCTACATTACAAGATGCTGCTGTTGAAAGCATCTGTTCCAGCCCACGCTTTCTCTTGCACTTTCGGCTAGATGTGTTCACGACACAGTTCATTTTGAGTGCCACTGCTGATGGCGAAGTGATCTGTTCATGCATCTAGGGGAGTGTCATAGAGGAAACGGTCAAAGGTCAGAGTTCCGCACATTCCAGGCTCCAGATATTGCACTGAGGCAAATAGTTGTCATGAGGGCCAAATCCACTGTTGCACGTTTTGAGTGCTAGGCTGACCACACCCTTGGCCAGGCAAAGCAGCTGGTGATCTCCACATTTCTTTGGAAAGTGGAATCAGGGGTGAGGTACTGGCCCTTTTGGGGCTGCTGCTTTGAACCCCTAATGTGTAATGTGATGGTGTAGAGTGTAGTATTGTTTCATCCATTATTTAAATATATATATTTTTTCTTCTGCTTAGTTAGCAGTTTATTTTCAGATGTTTCACATATTTCTTTTTAGAAGTTTGAATAAAAGTATGGCTCTTTGGTCAATTACTGTTAAATATTTGTAAATGCTACCACAATGAAATGCACTATGGAATTTGTCCTACATATAACACCTTTTTTTGCTAAATTGGTTTTCTTGAAAACTACTGTGTCAGCTCCTTGAAGCACCAGTAGCAACATAGTGTTGGATATTCAAAAATATCCTGGAATCTGTTGTTTTTCTTCTTTACCTAGTAGCAACAAAGATATGCAGTTCTCTGTTTGGTTATCTGATGATTGATTACAATTATTTATTTTTTTTTTTTTACTGATTCCCCACATGTGTGGAACCTTACCCATGTAGGGGTGCTGGTCTCAGGTCCACCCTGCAGTCCACATGGGTTCTGTATGTTCTTCACATAAGTGTGAGGAGGAGATCCTTCCACTGCTGGACAAGTAGATAAAGTAGCTATAGTATCACTGGATGGGTCAGCTGTACATTTGTTGGGTGTTAGAAGTCTTTTTTTTTTGTGTGTGGGGGGGTGGTGTTTGTGTGCCTCATGAGAGGCTTGTTTTCTGCCAGCTGAAGTGTTTGCAGAGCTGTTTCTGCTCTGGAGGTAGTGGGGGTGTCACTTAGACACAGCAGAATGTCTCTGCCGTATCAGCTCATACCAGTCTGATGGAGCTGCACTGCCCCGTGCCAAACTGGGAGCTAGGGGCAGCCGGTGGGGGGAGGAAGCCCCTGCACAAAGGCCTTCTTTATCCCCCAGTGCTGTTAGTCAGCTCTTTTTGTGTTTTTCCCTTTTCGCTGTGGCCAGAATTCCCTGTCAGCTTTTATTCCGTCACAATCTATCAGCTTCTTTATGGCCTCTAAAAGAAACAGTCTGTGTCCACTTCAGCTTGCCATGCATCCCATTTAAGTGTCATGGAAAGTGGTCTTACTCAGGGTTTCCAAGGAGAGGCTTGGCAAGTATGTGTGGCCTATTGATTAGGAGCAAGAGCATGGCTTCTGCACAGCTCAGAGATAATGGCTCCTGTCATTATGGCTTCTGTCCAGCCATACAATCTTACAGTAAAAGCTGAAACGAGGTACAGACGGCTCTTGTCAGCCTTGCCTTTTTCCCAGATGTTCACTGGGCACCTGGAGCTGTGACTTGGTAACACTTGTTCATCTTGGTGATATGAGCTGTTTCCAGTGTTTTTATGTAATGTGACAGCTTTGGAATAACAAGTAATGCTAAAAAAAAAATAGGGTAGGTGGGACTTCTGGATGCTGTCAGTCACTGATTTTTAATCCAATGGAAGCTAAAAAGTAACTTCCAAGAAGAGTGGGGATCCAATCAGTAATCTACAGTGCAAAATAATCCCTCCCTCTGGGCTGTTCCAGAGCTTGGATATCACATCACATCACTGTAATTCTACACCTTTTCGCTTCCATGTGGAAGGCGTTATGAGGGTGTCAAAGTCTGCAGGGACTGGAATTTACATCATGCTGCTTTGAGATCATGTTGGTTATGGAGAGTTGGGCGTATCCATGCTGAGCCAGCCCCCCTCCCCCCTTTCAGGGTCTGGGTCCAGGTTGGGACTGGCTGTAGCCCCCTTGTTAAGCTTGGTGCCTAGCAACTGCCTGTTAATACTGTGGGGAATTTTCGCTATTTCAGCTGCTGTTTTGCGGGGGTTTGTGTGTAGATCTCTCTGTCTGTTGGTTATATACAGTATTGTTCAAAATAATAGCAGTACAATGTGACTAACCAGAATAATCCAGGTTTTTAGTATATTTTTTTATTGCTACATGGC
>JABJVR010000095.1:9064674-9081556 GCA_025773905.1 Chitala chitala
AAATCCTTTATGTCATTTTTGGTGTGTTGTATCTGTTTTGAATTCTTTAAATTTATTTTTTTTTCACTGGGGTGTGCGCCAGTTTTTTTCTCTTCTGTTTTTTAATTTTTTTTTTTTTTTTTTTTTTTTTTTTTTCCCCTTATTCATTGTAGTCAGTTCGCTTGGCTGTGCAAACAGCGGCAAATTTTAATGCCATCAAGGTAAACGTTGTAGCCTCCCTCCTTCCCCCTCTGTCCCAGACCCAACCCATCTGTCTTTGTCCATGTGGAGCCATCCCTTACCTGAGCTCAGGTCATCGTGTATAGCACACTAACCCCTCCCCTTCATATTGCTCGTTGCCTTTTTGTCAAATGTCACCCAGCGAAGACCTGCTTGTTGTTTTGTTTCTGCCATGTGTCCCAAACAGCTGCCAGCATATTGTGTGTTTGTATGATCATTGCTCTTGTTCTTGTAATTTTTCTTATGTCTTGGTCTAGTGGTTGTTTGTCCTTGCACCATGTTTACCTCACCTGGGGAAGACAAATGTCTCATTGCATTTGCATGATTTACCCCTGCACCATGAAACCACACCCTTGTTTCCACTTGTTAGCTGTCATCCCGTCTTTTGGACCATGTTCGCACAGACCCTTGATAAAATAAACTAAATTTTTCTTACCACCATAATTCAAATGATCTTTCTTATGGATACAGAATTTTCATCTAATGACAATACAACACATACTTCAGTTACTATCTTGTTCAAAAACCCCTATTTTAAAGTTTAATCATTTTTAATATAAAGTTCTTAGCATTGTTGTGTTGTCATATATTTTTTCTTTCCCCAGACAGTTATGCCACCCAGCTGGATCAATTGACTAAGCTGGTTAATTGGCTAGAATTTTTCAGCTACATACATTACCGGTATGTGATGAGGCTGTTAATACAGAAATAGAGGTGTGTGATGGATGACAGTGTTGCTGTGGGGTGCTTGTCAGGATCTGAACGACCGCTGGACTGACCTGCAGCAGCTGGCAGAGGACAGGAGCAACCTGCTTGGCAGCGCCCATGAAGTGCAGCGGTTCCACAGGTACGGCACGCTCACGCGTTTCCATGCGCTTTGTGTCAAGCGCCACGTGTTCTGTAATGCCACACTTGTACGCCACTGGAAGCAGTGACAGCCACGGCTGCTGCTTTTCCACAGAGACGCTGACGAGACCAAGGAGTGGATTGAGGAGAAGAACCAAGCTCTGAACACAGACAACTATGGCCATGACCTGGCGAGCGTGCAGGCCCTGCAGCGCAAACACGAGGGCTTTGAGAGAGACCTGGCTGCGCTGGGAGACAAGGTGAGCGCCATTACCTTCGCTCCATGTTCCTCTAACTGGAAAACCACACTTTTGTATGTTGTCACTTCGTGCAACAGGGCGTCACATCCACCATTACTGACGGATTCTCATTACAGAATGTAACCTTGTGTAAAAAGTTACTACTTTGTGAAGGCACCAGTTTGTTTTCCAAAATAGTTTGAAATGGTTTCAAATGTATTTTAAATCATAATGTTTGAATTATATTTTTAGAATATTATTGATTTTCGCTGCTGTTTGTATGGAACAGAGATGACTGTATTTTGCATCTCGGTTTTCCCTCTGTTATATTCATACCTGTGCAGGTAAACTCGCTGGGTGAGACGGCTGATCGGCTGATCCAGTCGCACCCAGAGGCCGTGGATGACATCCAGGAGAAATGCGCAGAGCTGAACACAGCCTGGAGCAGCCTCGTGGGCCGTGCTGACCAGCGCAAGGACAAACTGAGCAGCTCCCACGATCTGCAGCGCTTCCTCAGTGACTACAGGTGAGTGTGAGCAAGGGACCGGACTATACTGCTGCACATATTACAGGAGATGTGACAAGATGTGATGGTGCACATGAAACTATATGAAATATATCAATTGAACTCTGGTTTAAAGACATGGTAAAATGACTGGCAACAAAAGAAGGGTAATCTGACCGGCAGAGAAGGGGTGATGGAAAGTGTGAAAGTGAAGGGTCATGTGACAAGGGAGAAAAAGCGAGAGGGCAGCGGAGCAAACGTGGCTGAACCTGAGTGAGGGCTGACTTGTGTTCCTCCAATCAGGGATCTCATGTCCTGGATCAACGGGATTCGTGGCCTGGTCTCTTCAGAGGAGCTGGCCAGGGACGTGACTGGAGCCGAGGCCTTGCTGGAGAGGCACCAGGTACGCCTTTCCTCTGTACATGCCTGGAAACATCAACTACTGTCCTCTTAGTGTTCAGAGGAACTCTGATGGAGTCGCACTTGATGCAAACACTGATTGGACACATCAGACGCAGCAAGTTAATCATAATCTCAAGACGCACAAATCAGTATGCATGCTATGTTCTTCATGGTGTCCACTCCACATGGTTAATGTCATATCCTGTGCCTCTTTTTAGGAGCACCGCACAGAGATTGATGCCCGTGCCGGAACCTTCCAGGCCTTCGAGCAATACGGGCAGCAGCTGCTGGCACGTGGGCACTACGCCAGCCCTGAGATCCAGGAGAAGCTGAACATGCTGGACCAAGAGCGTGACGAGCTGGAGAAGGCCTGGGTTCAGCGACGCATGGTGCTCGACCAGTGCCTGGAGCTCCAGGTGTGCCTGGTCTCCCGCGGCGATGTGCACACTCGTACGGCTGATGCTGCATGCTACAGTATCACTCGTTTGCAGGATTTACTGTGCTAATTTATATGTACACGTGCATGTTTCATTAGTAGGACTGACCATATAGACACAAAAAAAGCAGGAAGTACAGGTCATAGCTATTATGGCAGCATCTCTATGGAATTATTATTTTTAGGCATAGGAGAGTGTTTCATATAGGTGTGTGTAATTTAATATAGTATACTAAAACTTGAATTAGATATGGCCCTCCCATCACCTCTGGTGTTTTTTTTTTTTTTTAATTCCTGTGTGGAGTCCGGTGCTTGTTCCTTAAACATTTACCTGAATCATCTCTTCATGGCTGGACCACAAATGAATCTCACTGATCTGTGTATCTCCTCCTCGGCAGCTGTTCAACCGTGACTGTGAACAGGCGGAGACCTGGATGGCGGCTCGTGAGGCCTTCCTGGCCAGTGACGACAAGGGTGACTCCCTGGATAGTGTGGAGGCACTCATCAAGAAGCATGAGGACTTTGACAAGGCCATCAACGTGCAGGTCTGTCCTCTCCTTCCTTCGATGCTCCCCCATGTCTTCTCCATGCCACTGTGCTTCTGCTTAGACTACTGCTGTGTTCACACACTGCTGTGTATGCGCACCTTGCGGTAAATAAGGGTACTGACTGCAATCCTGCTGTTGGCTGAATCATGTCCATTTTTTTTTTTATTTAATTTTATTTATTAATTTTTTTTAACCTTGTTTTTTTTCTTGCAGGAAGAAAAGATTGCGGCCCTGCAGTCTTTTGCAGACCAGCTGATTGGGACCAACCATTACGCCAAGCCGGAGATCGCCAAGCGACGCGACGATGTTCTGGACCGGTGAGCAGCCCCGCCCTTCCCACGTGGCACTGTACTGGGGTTACGTCCTCCTTGTCTTACGGGCCCACGCTCACACGCCTGTTAAACAGCTGGCGCCGCCTGAAGGCCCAGATGATCGAGAAGCGTTCCAAGCTGGGCGAGTCGCAGACCCTGCAGCAGTTCAGCCGGGATGTGGACGAGATCGAGGCCTGGATCAGCGAGAAGCTGCAGACCGCCATGGACGAGTCGTACAAGGACCCCACCAATATCCAGGTACCCCAGCCTGACTGTGGGTAGAACCTACGAAGCTGTTCATGTAGTCGACTTTATACTGAAGCCAGAAGAAAGTTAACTTCACACTGCTTAGTGAGACTTTATTTTTTGGCCTTTATACCTTGGTTTTATTTTAATAAAATCTACAGATAACACTGCAGAGCAGATCAGCAGTAATACAGACTACATTTCCATTCTCACCACCTCTGCCCCCTGTACGATTTTGTCACTTGTGAGAATTAAAGAAATCAACTGAATCTTTCTTTGTTTCTATTGTCTGTTTTTAGCTGTCCAAACTGCTGGTAAGTTAAGCAGCGTGGCGGAGCTAACTAACCTGAGTAGGTTACCTTGGTGTTTCTGTCTTTAACAAGCCTGTAGGTGGTTGGACCTGCTGGAGTTTTGTCCATCTGTCCTGTGCTCCACACTCGAGTGCTTGCTTGCTTTAAATTTTTTGTTAATCCATTTATTGGTTAATGTTTAACAACAGTCGTGCGTTTAATGTTTAATTCATTTTGCTCCTGTATTAAAAGTTGCTGGGTGCTGTATGCGGCGTCTTCGTTTTTAACTCATTCCACACATGAAAATATTGGGTTTATTTACACAAAAAAACCAGAGAGGTGGGAAGAGGTATTTTTAAAATGAGGGGAGCTGTGGAGTTGCTTTTCTTTCTAAGAACTCTGTCAACTCCCAACCCATCCTGAGACAGTGCTGCAGACGTACCCCCCACAAGCACACACACACACCCCCATTGTCACTTGTGTGCGTGCGTGCACACACCCTCTTCTCTTGTCTCCTCTCTCCTGCTCTGCCACAATGTGTGGAATGATGTTATAACAGCGCTGTACCTTTTTTGGTTCCTCAAAAGCCTTTACTGTGTTCCAAACAATGTTGCCCCCCCTTTTTTTGTGTAAATGCAGCATTTGCCAGTGCGTTCATTTTCAGCGGTGTCATTCGTGTGTGAAACCTTGTCTGCGTTCCTGAGTGTTGGTGCCAGCTTTGGAGTTTTAGCCTCCCTTCCTGCTTTCTTAGTTATTGCATGTTGATGCCGCACTGGTAGCAGTGTGTATTATCAGTCACGGTGTGCCTGATTATCAGGTACCTCTCGTTATACTGAAAAATTTAATAGTTACCTGCCTAACAGGTGACTGGTCCTAAAGGTTTTTTTAAGATACATGAACTTCTCTACCTGCTGTTTCTTGGTGGTGGTCCTGCTCTGATAGGCCAGCCTAGCATGCCTCACTGTACCTCTCTGTGACTCCCAGAGTAAGCACCAGAAGCACCAGGCTTTTGAGGCGGAGCTTCATGCCAATGCTGATCGCATTCGTGGAGTGATTGACATGGGGAACTCCCTCATCAACAGGGGGGCGTGTGCTGGCAGTGAGGATGCCGTGAAGGTAACAACCACATTTCACAAAGTGTGTGTGTGTGTGTGTTGTCTTGGGTGCTGTGGTTTCTTCTTGTAATCTACAATCATGCTGCTTAGATGAGAAGTGTTTGGACTTTTGGAAAAGAGTTGCTGTAGTTTGTTTGCAAAACAGCTTTACTGCATTTGTTCTTTTATTAAAAAAATGTGAAATCTTGAACTTCATCAGCTTTTCAGTTTTATTTTTTCCTTGTTTTGGAATGGGATTCTAAAACTCTGGACTGAAGTTGTCTGACCTTCTTCAGTATTGCTTTGCCTTGTCTCTTTGCTTCAGGCTCGTCTCAACACGTTAGACGACCAGTGGCAGTTTCTGGTGAACAAGTCGGCAGAGAAGAGCCAGAAGCTGAAGGAAGCCAATAAGCAGCAGAACTTCAACACAGGCATCAAGGACTTTGACTTCTGGTTGTCTGAGGTAAGCAGAACCTGCAGCATAACTCACCTCTTCTCTACTTACAGATGGGAGCCTTTTATCAGTGCTCTAGAAGTATTTTCTTTCATTATACACTAATGAATAATTTTTCTTTGGACTCCCTTTTTGATCATTTTAAATTACAGTCCTCTTGAATCCCCTCAGGTTGAGGCTCTGCTTGCCTCTGAGGATTATGGGAAGGATCTAGCATCTGTGAACAACCTTCTGAAGAAACATCAGCTTTTGGAAGCTGATATCTCAGCTCATGAGGTAACGATCAGGATGAGGTCTTATTTATTCGTTTGTTTCATTAATACTGTGTATAGCATAAAGGGAGATATTGACAGTAAAATGGCACATCCGTCCAGTATTGGAAATAATTTGGTTTGAAGTGGTTCGGTGGTTTGGATACCAGTGTTTGTATTCAGAGTTGCTCCCTTCTAAACAGCAGGTGAATGCAAACCAGTGTAAATTGCTGGATATTCGTTTCAGTTTTCAGAAAGTAAATGAAACCAAAAGTTGCCTTCCTCCAAAGTAACATTACTTTTAGTACTTGTACCTTTGTCCCACAGGTGAATGAAAGTTTACAGCTTCTTAAATCATTCTGTTGTCCAAGTGCAGTTTTAAAAATCCATTTCAACTTGTATGCATCCAAAAACACAAAGGCAGAACTGAGTTTCAAACTAACAACCACCATTTTGGCCAAGAGTAAAATCTGTTCCAAAATGAACTCATCTTGTTGCTTACAGCTGAGCTGACCTAAGGTGAGGGGGTGATGTGTGTGCTCTTGCCGTGTTTCTGCAGGACCGTTTGAAGGACCTGAACAGCCAGGCCGACGGCCTGATGTCCAGCCAGGCCTTTGACACGACACAGGTCCGGGACAAGCGCGACGCTGTCAACGACCGCTTCTCCAAGATCAAGAATATGGCTGCAGGACGTCGCGCCAAGCTCAACGAGTCGCATCGCCTGCACCAGTTCTTCAGGGACTTGGATGACGAGGAGTCTTGGATTAAGTTAGTGCTCCCTCTAGGGGTGGGAGGATACATGCATTCATACTGTGCAGCTGTTTTTTCTGCTAATGTTGAAAGCTGTGAATGATCTCCAGCCCTGAAACCTCTGCATTTAGATAATAGTTTAAATAATTTTTTTGTTCTTTTTTTTTTTTTTTTTTTTTTTTTATTGTTTAAATACATTTAATGTTATTCTAGGAAGCGTTTTCTGGGTCGGATTAACTAAGCCCCACATTAATGGAGTATGAAAAAATTGTATTGAAAACAGTGCAAACAATGACATTAATATAACCTAGTATCCAATATAAACATTTGCCAGCTACCGCATAATTTGACCTTGTTTTTGGTGTTGTAAACTAAAAATAAATACTTTTTGCAGAGAGAAGAAGTTGCTAGTGAGTTCGGAGGATTATGGACGTGATTTGACAGGAGTGCAGAACCTAAGGAAGAAGCACAAGAGGCTGGAGGCTGAGCTGGCTGCCCATGAACCAGCCATACAGGTACAGGCCCAGAAGCGGCAGACGTGGTGCTAGCACTGTCAGGTGGTGGTGCTGTGCGTTTCCAAACTATAATCGGTATTGAACGAACCACATTTGTATGTTCCCAGCTGCAATTTCAGTTCAAAGTACCAAATTCAAGGTACTTGCAGCTGTGTACGTGCTCCATAACTGGAACTCAAACCTACACCCTTCTCCAATCCTCAGGCCTGTTTGTGCCCTTTCAGGGGATTCTGCTGACATGTCCTGTGTGTGTCATTTCTCTGTGTCTCTCCTTCCAAAGTCTGTGCTGGAGACTGGCAGGAAGCTGTCTGAGGATGACACAATGGGCCAGGAGGAGATCAAGCAGAGGCTGGCGCAGTTTGTGGAACACTGGAAGGAGCTGAAGGAGCTGACGGCAGCACGGTGAGACCCGGGGCCCAGCTCCTTGTAACACAAACCTTCTCCTTTTTATTCAGGAAAGCCTTCGTTCTGCTTGCTTATGTAGAAAAGCTGCTGTTGGCTGCCCACCTGGCACCATTTAAAAGCGGAGCGCTTGTTTCAGTTAAAAGCACATGAGAGGTCACCCACCACTGGTTTTCAGTCTGAACTTCTTAATCTGAAATAAATGGTTTCTTACAGAGGAAGCACAACACTTGAAGGATTGCAGATAGCTGTAGCTCACTTAGAAATATTTGTGTGTGTGTGTGTGTGTGCGTGTACGCAAACTTGCCCACAGAGGAAAGAGGCTTGAGGAGTCGCTGGAGTATCAGCAGTTTGTGGCGAACGTGGAAGAGGAGGAGGCCTGGATAAATGAGAAGTTGAACTTGGTGGGAAGTGAGGACTATGGGGACACGCTGGCAGCAGTACAGGTGAGGGGGTAGCCGTGACGGCCAGTTTCAGGTGGGGACATGTGCCTGGTTGTTCTTACGTTTGCTCGTATGGGTCAACGTTAGTTTGGGTGTGTGTCAAGTGGGAGAACCTTTGCAACAGTGATTGGTTCCTTCTTGTCTCTGCCGTTTCATTGAAGATAAACTATGTGTTTGGATGGTGTTTGTGTTTCTGTATGACTGCTGTTCACAGGGCTTGCTGAAGAAGCACGAGGCGTTTGAGACAGACTTTACGGTGCACAGGGACAGAGTAAATGACGTTTGTGCTAATGGCGAGGAGCTTATTAGTAAGGTATGTTCCATCAGGGACCCTGGCTGGTTCCCTTTTGGTTGTCCTCTGGATTTTTAGACTGCTGCAAGCACCTACCAGGTCATATATAGTTCAGTTCATTATCTGTTTAAAAAGACGTTTAAAAAAATAAAAATAAAAATAAAAAAATAAATAAAAAAAAAAAAAAAATTCATGTTAAGAAATTCCATTGTTAATTGCAGGCTAATGTAATTTTTTTGCCCCGAAAAACTGTTCTGAGCTGAACAAAATTCAGAACCTGTTTCTGTGGTGGCTGTTAGCTCAATGTTTTGAATATCAGTAACAATGAGACGTTTCTGATTGTGAGCACGTTGGGGTGACTGAGGATGTGTGACTGGTTGTGACCCCCAGAATAACCACCACGTGGAGAACATCAGCACCAAGGTGAAGGCGTTACAGGAGAAGGTGTCTGAGCTGGAGCGGGCGGCTTCCCAGAGGAAGGCCAAGCTGGATGAGAACTCGGCCTTCCTGCAGTTTAACTGGAAGGCTGACGTGGTGGAGTCCTGGATCGGTGCGTGCTGTGTGCCTCGTTCAAGCTGCTTACCGCTTTAATTTGGTTAACATTCGCTGTATCATCTGTGCAACTCAAATGAGATGAAAGATCTCAAACGTACTCCTGTTCAAAGCGTCTGGGAATGTCGCATGGAATAAACTAAATGCGATCACCTTGTGTTCCAGGTGAGAAAGAGAACAGTCTCAAGACAGATGATTACGGGCGTGACCTCTCCTCTGTGCAGACGCTTCTCACTAAACAGGTATGAATTCGCTGCTTCAGAAGAACCTTCGTAATCCTTTAAAGTAAAAATTTTTAAAACGGCATTGCTTCGATCTGTAGTGTGACTGTTGAAAGTCAGTTTTGGCTTAAAGGAAGTATATACAGCATGTCTGTGGTGTGGTGTTCTGACTGCCCTGCCCGTCCTGCCTTGTAGGAGACGTTTGACGCAGGCCTGCAAGCCTTCCAGCAGGAGGGCATCACTAACATCACAGCTCTAATGGACCAGTTGTTGGCCGCCAGGCATGTGCAGTCGCGTGCTATCGAGGCCCGTCACGCCGCCCTGATGAAGCGCTGGAACCAGCTGCTTGCCAACTCCAACGACCGAAAGCAGAAGCTACTGGAGGCCCAGGAGCACTTCAGGAAGGTGGGCACGGGGTGGGGAAAGGGCAGTACCCCGCTTGTCTGCCATGGCTGCCACGGAATTGATAGTGAATGACTCGCAGCTTTTTCATTGTGTTTCAACAAACATGTTTCATCTGGTCAAAGTAAGGCTGAGTTCTTTTTTAAAATTTGACCACATTGCTGGAGTAGCAGATTTTTCATGCTGCTTTTTGCAACTCTTTCAGATGGAGGACCTCTTCCTGTCCTTTGCCAAAAAGGCCTCGGCCTTCAACAGCTGGTTTGAGAACGCAGAGGAGGATTTGACGGACCCCGTGCGCTGTAACTCGCTAGAGGAGATCCGGGCGCTGCGTGACGCCCACGAGGCCTTCCGTTCCTCCCTCAGTTCCGCCGAGGCCGACTTCAGGCAGCTGGCCGAGCTGGACCGCCAGATCAAGGACTACCACGTGGTGTCCAACCCCTACACCTGGTTCACCATGGAAGCCCTAGAGGAGACCTGGAGGAACCTGCAAAAGATCATCAAGGTGAGGAGAATAGCCCCCTAGTGGTGTGAAAAATCCTGTGGACATGTTTTACAGGAAGCCTTTATTTTAAAAACAATAATACATTTAAGTGTGAGAATAACTTAATTTTATTTTAACAAGGTATATTGGCATCAGAGCAGTAAAGTAGCCTTGATGTCTTGCTCCTCCAGGTTATGGGTTTGAATCCAGCCTTTACTGTGTGAATGGATTTTGCATATTTTCTCCATTTTCTCATATACTCTTATAATCAAAATCTGGCACTGGGTTGAAGTTTCATCCATGATTTGGACTGTGTTGTCTGGAATAGGTTCCAGACCCCCTGCCTCATTGGAAAGTAGTTTGAAAATTAATGACTAAAATTGCTTGGGATTGGCAGCACGGTGGCGTGGTGGTTAGCACTGTCACCTCGCACCTCCAGGTCTGGGGTTTAAATCCCGCCTTGGGTCTGTGTGTGTGAAGTTTGCCTTAACAGGATAAGCAGTATAGAAAAATGAATGAATGAAAATTGCTCAGGTAGTGTTCAGTTTTGCATGTGACTATGTGCACTATGTTGGACTGGCAGCACGCCATTAAGAATCTACTCTACAGTGACTGGATTAGGGTCTAAGATCTGTCATCACCATATATTGGGTAAATGACTTAGGATCCTGACATACATTTTAATTTCCAATGTGCAACCATACGGTTGCAGAACGTCTCTGGAGTGTTAAACAATTCTTTTAGCAGCGATGCTGACAGTGATGATAGTGCCAAGAGTACCAGTCCCTGTTCCTTTATTTGTACAGGAGCGAGAGTCAGAGTTGCAGAAGGAGCAGCGGCGACAGGAGGAGAATGACAAGCTGCGGCAGGAGTTTGCACAGCACGCAAATGCCTTCCATCAGTGGCTGCAGGAGACCAGGTGGGGGCACCAGATCTCTCCTTAACTAGATACATGGTCCTTAACACCCATGGCTGGGAGATGCTTTTGATACTGATATGTGATGTGCATCTTTTCCGTGTGTTTGAATATAGAACCTGTTTCGGAGCGTTTGGTATGACATGTCCTCTTTGATTATGGGGTGCTTTCAAGAGTAAAACAACAACAACAACATTAAATGTAATTTTGATGTATCCATTATGAGTGAAAAAATTGATTTGTTTTAAAGAATTCTAAATTCTAATCAGAATATGTTGTATTACCAATTACTGAATATGTGACACTGTAAAATTGCCTTTCAGTAGTGTGGGGGACATTTGTGCATGCCTATGTAATCCTGCTCTGTAGTGGAATGTGATGTTTTATGGGTAGATATATATGTGTGTGTATATACATGTGAAATTCTTACTGTCATTGCCTCGTTAACTCTGTGCTTTAGTGAATCTCAGTATAATTGGGATGAAGTACAGTTTTGTCATGTACATTATCATGCAACAACTGTGCATAATTATACTGCCTGGAATCTGTTGGTGGTGTGTGTGTGTGTGTGTGTGTGTGTGTGTGTGTGTGTGTGTGTGTTTGGTCATAATGTGTACATCTTTGTCATCGTTGTGTGTTTTAATGAGTGTTTTTCTCATTTCTCCTTCCCATTCCCCAATCCCGTCCTGCTATTTTCCCACTGGATCGCTTTTCCGAATCAGGACATATCTTCTGGATGGGTTAATATCACTTTTTCTCTCTTTTCCTGATTAATGTGTCTAAAATGTTTCTTCTACATTTTGGTGAAAATAACTTGAACTGTAATGGTCAGGTTGCCTATGTGTGCTTGTGCTGAACTTGTAGTGGAAAAAGGCTGACACTTCGGTATATTTGTCTGACTGCAAAGCAAATAGAAGTGACATTAAATCAGGTGGAACCAGCATATTCTCATAAGAGCCGCTATTTAGGCTCAGACGCAACCCTTTGTCAGAGTACTCGGTGTTTAAATGCACGCTGTCATTTTCTACTTTCTGCAAACTTCACATAAACAAAAACTGTGGAGCAAGAAATCGAATGTTTTATACAGTTAACTTTCCCCTCTACTTTTGCCCCCCCCCATCTCAATGTGTAACAGTGGTGGGCTCTTTTGGCTTTTTAATAGTTTTCCTGTCTCTTTGTAAACTGTCTTTTTCCTCTTCACTGGGATTTACAGTGCCTCTTCCCACCCCTTCCTCCTCTTTCTGAATAGCATAGCCTATCGGCGAGTTATCCGTGTCTATCAGTATGAAGTCGATGATGATCTTTCTGGAAGGTTCTTCTGCTTTTTTCCCCATTTGCCTTTCGCCTCTTGCTAGGCTTATAAGCCTTTTTTGTCTCCTTCCCTACTACCCCAAAATGCTCGAATGGTTCCCCCTCCTCACCCCACCCCACCCCACCCAAGAGTGTTCAATGCAAAGCTTTAAGAGTCACTTGTTCAGTTTCCTCTTGACTAACGCTGACCTTTTTGGCTTATTAAAGTGAGGTTTCTCTGCCTAATTTAGCAACTGATTACTTTACGGCTGCATATGTAATACAAATTTTTTAAATTATAGCCTGTTATAATAGGTATATGTGGATTTTTTTTTTTTTTGGGGGGGGCGCTGTATTCACAAAACTTCCAACGGTGGAAACTGCCATTGTTCAGCATCCTCATTTGGCAAAAAACAAAAACCACAATACATTATCAGAACATAAATGTTGATTTTTAGGTTAAGCAGTCACCTAATTCTATCAAACACTGAAATTCATAAAGACTATATAAATGCTATGTTGTTTTTAGACTTGCCTGAATGCATGACGTTTCCACCCCTTTACTCAGAGACTTATCCTGGCATAGTATCATTTGCCGTGATTTTGAGTGGGCTTCTTTGGCATGCATTGAATTGCATTAAAATGAAGGAGCCAAGTGCATTCTGGGAAATGCAGTATTTTACATTCTTACTATGTCTTCAGACACTGTAAAAGAGGGTTTTGTTAAAGGCAGTTATCCATGTTTTTTGTCATTTGTCCATTACCTTTAGAATAGAATTGTAGGAAGTTAGATTCAAGACATTTAAAATGCTATTTAAAATATTAATTTCACTTGTGCATTGTCCATGACTGGATTTCTAACCAAAGGGTTTTGCCTTCATGAACTTGTATTTCCTCAACCTGGAGAAAGGTTGCAATTTTTTAAGAAAATATCACTTCTGATCTTTAGTCTGAACAATGAATGGTATTTTATCCTTGAAGGACCTTCAGGTTCTTAAGAAACTGCACTTGGCTTCCAGCACAATTACCTTGTTTTGTTTGTTTCCCAAAGATGAGCTGCTTGGAATTTACCATGTTGTGTTTTTAGTTTTGTTAAAACATAGTCCACACCCCCCTATAGTAGCACCTGAAACACAAAGGTTCTTAAATAAAGCAAATGTGATTAAAGGATCATTAGGAATTTCTTGCACAATGTTGAAATTTATTCCAAATTTTTAAACATTTTCAGTTATGTAGTTTTAAGTGTTTTATGCAAAACAGGCAGTGTAGAAATTTAAATGACTGTTTTGGTATGACTGTATTGATAATGCTGCTATATCTGGGGTGTGACCTATGTGCATAGTTTGAGAAGGCATCCCCACCTGTGCCATCTTTTCTCACTGCCATTTGTATGGTTGCAGGTCTTGCATGGTGGAGGAATCTGGAACACTAGAATCTCAGCTGGAAGCCACTAAGGTAAAAGGGCTATATGTTTGCTGTATATAAATGACGATCCTGCAGTAGTTTGAAATGTCTGTGCAGTTTCCACAAGATGTAAAATGTTTAACGGTGTCTAGTAAGGCGCTGTGTCCTCCAGTGCTACATCAGCTCCAAAGTAGTTCTGAAGAACCTGTATACCTCCACAGCGCAAGCACCAGGAAATCCGAGCCATGCGCAGCCAGCTGAAGAAGATAGAGGACCTGGGTGCAGCCATGGAGGAAGCGCTAATCCTAGATAACAAGTACACAGAGCACAGCACGGTGGGGCTGGCCCAGCAGTGGGACCAGCTGGACCAGCTGGGCATGAGGATGCAGCACAACTTGGAGCAGCAGATCCAGGCCAGGTGAGAACTGCGCATATGCACATGGAGCTGGTGCTGCAACACTGAATCGCAGGCATTTCATCGCCCTGCTAGGGACGGATGTGAACCAGAAACGTGTATGACAAATGCACCTCAATAAACATGGCCAAAGCTTGCCTGCTGGAACCTTACTGAATAACACATGTTCACGTCTTAATGCATTTGAAACTTGTGCTCTGACCTCTAGGAACACCACAGGAGTGACAGAGGAGGCCCTGAAGGAATTCAGTATGATGTTCAAGTGAGCTTCTCTACATTTTTTTTTCTCCACAGTGCTAAACAATGTTTTAGCTTAATTTGTGTGCTGCATCATCCTGTTAGCTTTACTTCTTTAAAGCAATCACCACACGTCTTGTTGCTTGATTTACAGGCATTTCGACAAGGATAAGTTTGGTCGTCTGAACCACCAGGAGTTCAAATCGTGTTTGCGGTCTCTGGGCTATGATCTGCCCATGGTGGAAGAGGGGGAGGTTGACCACGAGTTCGAGTCCATCCTGAACATAGTGGACCCGAACAGGTTAGGTGTCACCTAACACCGCCCTATTAAGGTTTCTAGCATTCAATAGGACCTAAAAAATACACTTTAATCACAATGTTCCATATTTAGTTCATACTAGGGAAGAATGCTATATACAAATTATGACATCAGTCAGTAATTATAAAATCTTGGTCTTTTATTTTTTATAAATAGTTTTATACACATGGATACTAAACAAGTAACATACGTTTACCTTATGGAAAGCATGGGGATATGGCATTTGGTTTGAGGTTGTATGTAAACACACAGACCCAAATTTTGTGTTGCTGTCCAGGGACGGTTACGTGTCCCTGCAGGAGTACATGGCATTCATGATCAGCAGAGAAACTGAGAACGTCAAGTCCAGCGAAGAGATCGAGAGTGCCTTCAGGGCACTCAGCGCTGAGAACAAGCCCTACGTCACCCGGGATGAGCTGTACCAGGTAACTGCACAGATGCAACCCCCCCTTCCCTCCCCTCCCCGTCCCTCCCCAATACCAGGGTTCACACTAACCTGCCATTCTCTTTACCCATCTCCAGAACCTAACCAAGGAGCAGGCAGATTACTGTGTTTCACACATGAAGCCCTACGTGGACAGCAAGGGACGGGAGCTTCCATCAGCATACGACTTTGTGGAGTTTACCCGCTCGCTGTTTGTTAATTGACCCCCACGTTCCCCAGCCTCCAGCGGGGATGCGTTTTCTGTTAGCCATGCTGCATGACCTGACACTATAAATCAGTGGTTGCCTCTTCAGTTGTAGCTGTGTGTGTGTGTGTCTGCCTTTGCTTATACCTTTTGACGTGCTGTGCTTGATTTGAAGCTTAACAAGCTATACTTGTATTCCTGTAACTGCAGTGTGTTTAATTAAAACGTTACCAATAACTGGAACTGCAGTGTCATGATTTTTTTTTTTTTTTTTTTCCCCCCCTTCTGATTATGCAAACAAAAGTCCAGCTGCTTTTCCACTTATGAGTCGACTACAGAAATGGATCTCGTACAGCATACTATACACATTTACTCTTCTGCTCATTGTCCAAAATGAAATATTTACATGAAACAATCACTTGCAGTTCTTATCACAAAACATAACATTGATTGACATAATTGTAGTGTCCACATTTTGCCAGCACTGTGATGGTCAGTTCCTGCTAGAATATCATTGGCCAGTTAGTCTCTGTGTGGTAATGGAGGACTGTTAACTGTCCCGTCATTTGACACGTGTATTTTGGTGGCAATCGCTGAGGTATGTTACTGAGGATACGTGTAACACGCAGCCTCTTGTGTGTGCACTCTCCTCTTTATTGTGCAAACGCAAAAGACAAACAACAAAAACTGTAAATTTAAATTCAAAGTCTTTTGTACACTCTCCTTTCAGTCTCGAGCCCCACTGGCCAGCTGCTCCAGCTGTGTCAGCTCTGTGGGGCCCTGCTCTGTTAATGCAGAGCTGAGGTTCCAGACCCTGATGGTGCTGTCGCCGTATCCAGCTGCTAGATGATGTGTCTGCTGGGGGTTGAACTCCATGCAGTAGACAGGTATGCCTGCTCTGTTCTGCTCAATGGTGGCCACTGCTTTCACTGACATCAGAGCCAGATCAAAAATCTGGACCAACCCTGCACCAGTACCATATGTATGTTAGTTTAACTACACTTAATGACATTCTGTTCGTTGACCATGCTTTCCCACGCAAGTTTTACTTTGTGTAAGTAAACTTTTAGCCATTTAAACACTTCCCTTAATTGGAATAACCAATCAACCATATATCAGGTGTTTGTTATACTATGTGCTCATCGCCTTATTAATTTACACATAAAATGAGTCGTCAATAATGCAATGGTAGTATTTAACACCGGAGCCTCAAACTACAGCCCATTATGTTCCATAACATGAATGCATCCTGCCCCATGAGTAAACTACATTGCTTAAATCCACACTCGCCTTCAATAAAGCACTTTGCCATACATGCTCTAAATTATATAGATATATTTGTTCCAGTTAGTTTTAACGTGCAGGCTTTAACACAGGAAAAGGAGCTTGTTCAGAAGACTTGCTAAATTAGATAAATTGGGGGCGGTGGGTTCATTTTGTGTTCACTCCATCACGTGATAAGAGGATGTGTAATGAAAAGGCTTGTATTTTGTCAATTGCAATTGTTTTTTCAGATCAAACAGAGGGAAAAAAAAATATGGAATCACTCAATTCTGAGGAAAATATTATGGAATCATGACAAAAAACACTACAGTGCTTTGTTGCACCACCTCTGGCTTGAATAACACCTTGAATTCTCTGAGGCATGGATTTACAGTATTGTTCAAAATAATAGCAGTACAATGTGACTAACCAAAATAATCCAGGTTTTTAGTATATTTTTTATTGCTACATGGCAAACAAGTTACCAGTAGGTGCAGTAGATTCTCAGAA
>JABJVR010000095.1:9082339-9109581 GCA_025773905.1 Chitala chitala
TATATAATAACAAATAATAATAATAATAATAATAATAATAAAAACGCATGAAAAACAAACCCTGTTTAGCCTAGTTTATTAAAATAAATAAAAATCCCAAACTCTGACACATCATGAAGAAGCCATCCCTATCACATTTGCCGAGTACTGTAATTGCTGAAGACACAATGTGAAACCTACCTTTCCCAGAATGCCCTTGTGGGGCAGCTGTTGTCTGGTGAGAGCATAGCCTGAGCTCAGAACCAGCCTGGATCCCTCCAAAGTCCACAGTAGGACCCGGCCCCCAGAACCAGCACTCAGCACAGTACACTCACCCTTACGGCGCCCTGCCAACCATAGCACCTGACGAGGTCATCAAATACATAAAGTGTGACACAGAACCTATACAGGTTTTAAAAAACACATTTTGGACTACATCAAGACCACTGGAAGAATATACCAAACATTTAAAAATAAAGATGTCTGCATGTGCAACTAATTCTTAATGGTTATTCCAATGCACTAGAACATTCCTAACTGAATCTACACAGACAACTTTTGTAGACTGCAGCAATTACTAATCTGAAATAAATATCAAAAAAATCCAGCAGAAAGACTTTGCATGTCAAAGAGCAGCCGGTACATTTGGACAGACGAAAACAGAAGAGTACACTGGAACCCAACCTGGCAGACAGGATCTCTGTGCATGTCAGGTGACATGCCTGTCTGAGCCAACACAGGGTCCAGTGTTCGGCTGGTGTCCCATACCACCACCTCCCCATTATACAGTCCTCCTGTAAAAACACAGTGATGGCAGATGTAAGAGCCAGGATCACACAACAGACCACAGAAGCAGAAGACCACACATGCCCTTCATTATACAACATTTGCTCCAACAATAACCACAAATCCTAATAAGTGGTCACAGCTTACAAGATATATTCCTCAAATCACAAATACTGACAGGAAGTTGGACAAAAACATGATGAGCACACTGATCACTTATGAACACAAAGACTTATCATGTAACCAGTGTGACAAAACACATATGGCAGAAACAGTAAATAAAAGCACAGTCCTGTCTGTTACCTGCAATAAGAGAAGGATGAAATGGATGGAAGGACACACAGCTCACCGCTGCGGCCACGTCTATGACTACATCAGGCCGCTTCGGGTCCAGGCCCCTGCGGTCCAGGTTCCAGGTGCACACAAAAGACTTTTCTGTGCTCCAATCTCCATCGTCAACACTAGAGGGGGCACAAATCAACATAACATACCTCGGACAGGAAGTCTGCAAGCAAGCATGGCTTCATGCTGATCTGCCCATTAATATGACAATGTCTGGATCAATACTTCCACAAGATGATACAGACTGAATATTTGCTTTACTGCTTGGTGAAAAATGACAGTGGCTTGTGAACAGAAACTCACCGACCGAAAGCACAAGCGATAACTGAACCTGTGCAGTTCCAGGACAGACTTGTTACATGAAGGCCCCTTTCCTGGGCCTCAGAATACTGCAGGTCATGAAGGCATGACACCTGAGCAAGTATAGAAACACACAAACACCCAAGTTACCACCTTACGTTTCTACTGTCTTCATGGGATGAGAAGGTCACCTGCTTTTTCCCTCTGTAAGACCTGCCTTACCGTCTGATTCTGGTCCTCCCAGTTCACTTTGAACCCATCAAATGCGTGACTCTTGGAGTTCTTAATCAATTCTTTGATGACTCTGTCCGTGACCTTGATTAAGAAAGTGTCCAGTCCAGGAGGCTCGATCGGATCTTGGCACACATCGTACGTGTTGCGTGACAAGTCCTCATCCACATCAGTCTGGGTACCGCTTTCCAAACTCCACAGGACCTGTGTTCCTACTTCTGCAGTCTTTAAAGGTGCTGTCTGAGAGCTCTTCTACAAGCAGAATAAAAGTTTTATAAATCATTTATGTATTACATTACCAACATACCTTAAAAGTACTTATCTTTTGGATAGAAAGTGCTACTGTTTTCACTAGCGTTGTGAGTGTCTTCAAAAGCACATATTGTATCTTTTCATGCATAATTTCTTTAAAGCTTTACCCCTTCCTTCTTATGAATACACGTAAAGGCATTTTTTTCTGGAGACGGACAACACAGAATCAGATCATTTATTTATTTATGGCAACAACTAAAACAGGGTTACCAAGTCTGGATCTACCTTCAGGGTAAAGCAGGCCCTGCACACTAAAGTGTCCATATGTACATTATTATTATTATTATTATTATTATTATTATTATTCAATGCATAATATGTGGTAAACTTACACTCAGGGCATCAGTGGAATTTTAACCCAATACTGGGAGGCCCTGAATCTATTCCAGACACAAAGGACACACTGAATGTGATGTGACCATAACAGAGGGGGCTCAGTTAACTTCTCCCCTTTAACCTTAGGGATAAAAGTGATAAAAGTGCACCTAAGAAACGTGCGAGGAGACTATGCAATTTAACTGATCTGATTTTAGGGGTTTTCTACAAATGTTTAATTCTAGCCAATTTGTGCGCCTTTCTTTTAAAAATCAAAAACGCTTAAGAAATTCAGATTAACTAACAAAAGAAAGCATATCGCTACTACTTAACTGAAAAGTACCTTCTGAAATGGAAATTTTAAAAGTAGTTAAAATAGTACTACATACCGACTCCTGCTCTAACTGATGCGATTTCCTCCAAAAAGATTCAACAGCAACCGTTTCCACCGTCTCGTCTGTAAACATTGTTCTTTAAAAATGAAAAAATCATGCAGTAGTTAGTTCAACAAATATCTAAACATAAGCGTCTGTAATACCTCAAGATAAACAGTATCCAACTTGAAAGCTTTCAAAATGAATGTACTCTTCCACGTTCGAACTAGTTTTGATATGTCTACAAAATGCTAACCATCTCAAATGCTATTTTGATAGAAAGTAAATTCGAAACTGCAATAACCTTGTACAATGTAAGTTTTAACTGCACCTCAGCTTCCCGGGAAATGCGTATCCACTTCCTGATTAAGTTACGTTTCCCATGGAAACGGAGCCTCCAATCAGTGAACGCCTCAGTACCCTGGAAACACTGTCTTGTTTTACTGGCCAATCATTTCGGTGCGTAGGCGGTGTTTCTAAAATGTCGCATTAACGTTTGCCCTTATCGTTTAGCTATTTATTCTCTGAAAAGGCACTTATCGTCTTCAACATGAATATGAATCACGATTGCATCGTAAAATTTGGGTTTGTGCAAAATATAAGACAAACATTTGATTTTTTTATAGCCATTGCGTATACTGAAGCAAGAAAACATTTAAAATGGCTGTCAACCAAGACGACAAAATGAAAACTAATTAACTGGGCTAATTCAAAAACGTATTAATGCCCAGGATGGAATTCAGCACTTCAGTTAACGTTGGATTTGATCCAAAATAAAACACAGGTTATTTAAATAGTATAAAGTATTTGAGGTCATCAAAATAAGGGCAGTAAAATTTATCAAAATACTTAGATATCGTATTAAATTTATAGCAGACGATTGGAACTCTTACTAGGTGTATTATTTCCTTATCAGTTTCTTGACTTATGAATCTTATGTTCTTATTTGTATATTCACCGTGTTAACTAATCTGTACTACACAAAATCATTTCGATTAATAAAGTTGTGGAATCTATAAACTAGCCTTCTCAATTCATGTGCGACTCAGTACCTGGCAATGAAACATTTGGAAACCACCCATTCCATTATTTTAGACGCTGATAAAACGGTTCCATTCAATCAACATCCCTTTAAATTGTCAGTTTTTCCGGTAACATTGTTTGAGAATAACTATGGACACATAAACGGAATACTCTCACATGAGCACAAGTTAAATTTCCCAAGGTGTGGGTCACCTGCATGCATATTTGTGAATCTAACCTGTGTTCTTCAATTCGACTTAATCCCTTTAAATATATTCATTTTCAAAAATTGTATTGCCTCGGCGCAGCGTAGCCTCGCAATTTTGCTTTCTACGTCTATTCGCTTGCATCTCGGATGTGTTCAATGCATTTACAAACATTACATTGAAATGTTTCAGCACTTAAATCCTCGTACCAATAAGTGTCATGGTTACAGACACTTGCATGGTCAAAAAAGTACTCAAACGTTTGTGTACACATTCAGTTTTATTGTAACAAAGCAACTTGTACACTTAATGCATGACGTCAGCGTCTTTCTGGTGGAAAAGGGGAGTTAGATGTAGTCCATGTAAAAATGTACAGGAAAACGCATTGGCTTCGTTATTAAATATTTCACAAAGAAGCATGGTTCAAAATTACGAGTTTTTTTTCAGTTTTGTTTCTTTATTAAAAATGTAATTTCAAACCTCATGGATGTCTGTAAAACATTACAATGAAAAACATATCAACATAAACCCAGAAATGTTGATGTGTCAAATGCCCATCTGCCTCCCACAGCCCCTCCCCAATAAAGTCTAGAACAACCCCCCACCCTACCCCAATACTGACCCCAAACATTACAAGAGGGGGGAAAAGCTGGTGCTTTCTGTGTCCAATTATTCACATAGGGAGAAAAATAGGGAAAGGGGAAAAAAGGGGTGAGGAGGGGGGGAACCTAAACTATTTGGGCCACATGAATATGGGAAAGCATTTATACATAAAGTAAAAGGGAAGCTAGAACTAGGTCAGCACTGCACCATGGCTTTTATTTGAGTCACAACCTTAAACAAAAAATTATATATATTTATTTATAAATTGCTATTTTACTGTAGTCTACATAACATGGCGTGCAGATTGTTAATCTTTATTGGTCTTCAATAAAGGATGAAGTGGAGATGAATTTATGCGACCCTCAGCAAGGTACTTCCACTAGCTCTGATGCATGTCGTCTTGGAGATAGAGCTGTATTAGACATGGCATGGACAGGAGAGGCTTCAGCAGAACATGGACTGGAGATGGCACACACACACAAACTTACAGTCACACTTGCGTGCACATGCACGCGGACACACATACTCACAAACCATCTTGCTCCCAAGGATTAGAGGGGGGAAAACAAAATTTAAAAAAGGGAAAGGATGGGTGTGAGTGAAGGTGGAGCCCTGTTATCAGGTTTAGTCATCTTCACCATCATCCTAAAGAAGAGGACAAAAAAAAAAAAAAAAAAAAAGTTAGTTTTGTACTCATGTCACTTCATGGAACAAAAAAAAAAATCCAAAAAATTGGATTACAATACCTCTCCTTCCTCGCCATCATCCTCCTCCTCTTCCTCACCATCATCCTCATCTCCTTCTTCATCAATATCCTCTAAACCTTCCTCCTCTTCATCATCATCATCATCTTCACCCTCTCCTTCTTCATCATCCATGTCAGGAACCTACAAAGAAATGCAACAGTTAGCTGCAGTCTTGTAAATTATGTTAATCTGAAAACTTTAAAGTCACCTAAAGACAAAGCTCACCAAGTAGTACTGTAAAGGGTTTGGCCAGATGTCATCCTTGATCACTTCACCCAGCTCATCAGCACCTGCATCAGAGTGGTCCGTGAACCAGGTGAAGAAACTCTCTGGTTCCTCATGCTGCCTTTTCTTCCCTGCCTTGTTCTGGGTCTGACTGGCACGCTTTGTCAGATCCTGAGGATGAAAACTCTGCATTACAACAGGCCACTTTCTCAATACACCAGCTTGTAAAATTTAACCACATCGATGCACTGGGAAGCCCAGCTCAGCTTCGGATGATGCGGAAACAAAACACTAACTCACAGCTGGGAATCTGCGTATAACGGTTAGAAGTAAAACTGGTGGATAACATGCCATAGTATCCCATCCAGTCTGGGTCTTAACACTCACTTCTGCCACCATGTGTTGTTGGCAGCAAAAAGAGAACAAGCAAAGGCTTACAAAACAATTTAGTAAAAAGACGAGTATAACACACCCTACCAAAAAAAAAAAAAAAAAAAAAGTGTACATTTACTGAAACTGACTAGTTGTCACTAACCTTGCCCGTTTTCCATTTAATCTCCGTTGATTTTGGGGAGGGGTCTCCACTTTCATTCAAATGAAACTCTTTGGAAAGAACTTTGTTTTCGAAGTACGGATTTTCATCAAAGTACTGAGGAAGAAGATAAGTTTGTCAAGTTCAAAGCACTTAAGTACAGACTGGTGTAAGTGGACCAAGATGGACAAGCACTTACAAAATCTATTCTGTACCCAGACTTGATATCTTCAAACTCTGTCACTTCCACCCTGGTCAGGTAATGAAGTGCCTCCTCATCTTCCTCCCCAAGAAGCGCAGAGACTAAGACACAGAGGAGATCACATTTTAACTACAGCATTACACAACTTGGTTAATCTGGTGTCAAATTGAAAGTACTGAGTAGCATCATACCGCTACCAAATGGTGAACAAAAATAAATAAATAATAAAAAAAAAAACAAAACCATCAGAAGTTGCATGAATTGTTTATTATGCACACAGTCAGACAGTCACAACTGAGTGATCGCTCACCTTGTGGATGGTTGACAAATGTTGTGACCCAAAAGTTGGGGATTTTGGCTATCAGTTCTGATCGCTTCTGGAAAAACGGCTGACGAAGCTTGTTGTATTTCTGTTCTACTTTCAAAATTTCCTCACTGGCTTGTTCATTCAATCTAAGAAACACAAATAAAGGAAGCAACTACCTTATCAGATCCAAAACAAAAGTTAAACCATCTAAATTCCCAGACAATCTATAAACAGTTAAAATGTAGTCAAAGAGTTGGATTCATGTCAATTCTAAGGTCTTCCAATTAAAAACATCCGATGTTACCTGTCAATTTCGTTCTGTACTTCGTCGATGTGTTCAATAGCTTCCTGCTGTTCTTTTTCTAAAAGTGGGAAAAAAAAAAAAAAAAAAAAAACATGATTAGCCGTCCCTCAGTCCGGTCACTAACTTAAACAGCTCTTTTGAAGACTGTTTTACACGTTTACCTCTCCAGCCATTTTCCCCCCGTCCACAATATATTATGGTACATGGTTAAAGGTAAAGGACGTTTAATCGCGTACACATACAAAAACGTGAGTTTTTAAAAACTACGATTCAATTCACGATCAATCTATTTTCGTTTCATATTTATCCTGAACAATTAAGACTTTCTAGCCGTTTTACCTAAGCACATTAACACACACAATACACATGCATGCATTTAAGCATATACTCTTGCGAATTGGCCGATATAGTGTGACAGGGAGCGGGCAGAGCACGCTCCTGTCTCGTGCAGTTTCCTGCTAGTTTAAGGCCGCGTGGTTTGAATGGGGGAGGCCGCGCTCTGGCTTTCCATTGCCTAAAGTAGGATCAATTCAATCTGGCGCGACCTACGGGATCAACACAAACCACAGCTCGTACACGTTTTAACGTTTCGACGGCAGAACCACTCGCATGGAAAGTACATTCCAACTATCCCTCTCCAAAAATGTGATGCGAGTATCATGATGGCGGAGCTACACGGCTAGCTAACAATACACGGCAACTGGGCCGCGGTAAGATTCCCTCTTCGCCACATGAAATTACTTCTGCTGTCTGTTTATTGGATCGCAGTTCCGAACGACGTCAGATAAAGTTTTAAGATGTACCTACACTTATTTCCTAAAATCGCACGGAGTGGAAAATCGCATACATAACGCACACAAAACAGGAGTCCGACACAAAGCTTGTGCAAAGGGAAACATGGCCTCCTCCAGTCACCGCTGGTGTGGCTCACACTCGCAACATCCACACCCGACCTTTGCGAGACTTATTCTTCAGCAACTTGCAAGTCGAGTCTACAGATGTTATCAGCAGGCGCTGTAATTAACCCCAAAATCTCAGCAAACGCATATGCAATAAATAAGCAAAATGACGATGTTTTGGAGGCCGCCATTCCTTACCGGAGGTTTCGTCCGCTCCGTCATGGTTTGAGTTCTGCTCCTTTCTGCTCACTTTCGCCGAAGAGGCCGACATGATTTTTGCTGCTTGCAAATATGTATGCTCAGAAAATACCTTTTCTCAAACGTTTATGATCGTCTCCCCGAAGAAGAGAAAACTGGTTTTTACCTCTGTTGGAGAAGTGCGAATAAAATAGATATCGCGCTTCTCCACGATGTTTAAAACCCGAGAGCTCAACACACGCTCAATTCACCACAGCGCTCGAGCTCACTCACGCGCTCCCTTCTCCCAACGCACGCGCTTCGAGAATGAAGATCGAATAAAGAACTCCTCCTGCCGGGAGGACGATTTACAAACCGCGGCTCGCTCCCGTTATTCGTATCCAATTGGTGGGGCCAAAATAATGGGGCGTTACGGTAAAACTGAAAAGGGTGGGTTGTAGAAAAAAACAACAACGAACTGACGTCAAAATACAGGATGAAGTTAATTTGAGTTTATTTTAGTGGAAACTGCGGACTCATTTCCTATTGGCCCAGACATGCCAAAATCTTAATGTAATCCAATAAAAAACGAGTGCGCATTTAACGCCCTGTAAGAAACAACTGGCAAACTAAAAACGATTTAGATTAGCGCGACCACGACTCTGTGCTCGTTCATGTGAGAGTACACTGAATTGTTTAGCTCCTCAAAAGATGACACTGATTGCCAGTTTCTGATTTATTACAGTTATATGCTTTGAGTCACTGCCTTAAGACTCTTAATTAAAGAAAATCATTTTAATAATTTAAAAATTCTGCTCTAATCCTTTTATCCAGTTAAAACATAAATTTTTTTGAAAAAGTTGCCACTATTCAGTTCAATTTGTTTTTATATAGCGCCTTTCGCAACAATGTGCCTCAAAGCGCTTTAGGTCTCCTCCAGCTGAATATATTATTCGTATTATATCAACTACCGTCTAACTGAAATTATTTTTTACATAGTGACAATATAAAGTGTGCCTATTAGTTATTGTTTAAATATAATTCCCAAGTGACATTACCATGTCCAATTGAACAAAAGCTAAATTTTGTATTAAGTTTTTTTTTTTTTTACTCTACCAAGACGATCAGTGGTAGACATTTTGCAAATATTTACTGTTTTGGTATTTGTGTTATGGAAACGTAAACACTGATGTTTCAAAGTAATGAATGTACAAGGTATAATAAAATATTCGACTCACAATACAATCGTTTTTTAAATGATAAAGTTTAGAAGGAAATCATCCCATATCTTAAAATACGTTAAGCATTTTTGTATTGAATCTTGCTACTCGTGTTATAACTAAAAGTTATTTAAAAATTGATGGATTTGTGGATAAAGTTTATTTTAAAGTACTACACACAGCTTTTAATGTTTTTATTAATACAACACATTGATAACCTACAGCAGTGATCCTAAAGCTGAGAAATCTGGGTAATATTCTTAGTCAAATTTTATTTAATTATTTTTTTTGTCTTGTTCTGTCCAGAATTATGTGTGTATGAATGATGTGTGTATATATACACATACATTTCGTTCCGAAAGCAACTGAAGACGCGTCTCTTCAGGGAGCGCCTCAGAACTTGAAACCTCACCTTTGTCATCTCAGCTTCCTTTTACTCCGTTGTTACAAGGCTGTTTGTTTGTACATGTTTTTCTTGTTTGTACAAGACTGTACATTTCTCCTTTACTTGTGTGCCTTGTGTAAGAATTGCTTGACTTAATCGTCTGCACTTTGATTATAGCACAGCAGTTACTGTCAGTTAGATTTTCTGATGATACTGCTTGACCTCGTTCGTGGCATGCACATGTACTCTTATTCGTTCTAAGTAGCTTTGGACAAAGGCGTCTGCTAAATGAATAAATGTAAATACGCACAAAGAGCGGGAGTAGGATTCGAACCCCTATAGGTACACACGCGCATGCAAACATATATGTTAATGTCTACGTATTCCTGCAGTGCTATAGCCCCCCTGCTATATGAAATGCAGAGCTTAGCTACTTCGCAGAACGTCAAATAGAAACCACCAGACGTATACTGAAAGTGGGCCGCATAATTCATGGTTTAAAAACCAGAGTGCAACTGACAAACTGAACTGAGTATTTTACTATTGGATTGTGTGTAATGAAACTTGATTCAAGAAGTAGTTTTTGATCATGCCATGTATTAAATAAAAAGTTGAATCGTCACTTGGAGTGGCTGTGTATACACGTACTGATATATTACAGTTGTTTGGGTAGTGCGACACTGTAAGTATAACCTTTAGAAAAACAAGTATGAGAAGCAATTTAAAATACACACGTTTTGCTGTTAATTTTTTATAGCTTCGTAAATACACAAATAACTGACTGCTGCTGATGTAATTAACTAAAACGCTATGAATTGCCAGTAATCTGGTAGCCAAGTAGTGAAGCTGCTACGTTAACCAAAAAGCAGAATAAACTTGTACTTGTCATTAATTGTTTTTTTTGTTCATCCTCCTGGCCACTAGGTGGCGAAAGAGGACTTTTATGTGGAACCGCAAACTGTCTGCTTTCACAAGTCGTTTTGATATGGCGGAGGTAAGATGTGTTATTTTCTATTTGGGCCGAGTATATCATACGATCTTTAAACAATATTAAGAATTAATAGTGTATATGTTATGCACAACTTTGATTTTTTGATACCCGTATGAAAAAGGCGTTCCTAATATGATTTTCCTAGGTAGATGACGGTGTTGATAATGTACTAAGGAGAATGTATAATCTATACGGCTAGGTTTTCAATAAGGAATATTGTCGCTCGGAAGTCTTATTAGATTTTACAGTTTAGTTATTTACATGCATGCATACATACATACATATACTTGTGTCAATGTCTAAAGTGTTGGTAGGAGTATCAGATGGTTTATTAGAAAAGTTGTAGCTATGAAATTACTAATATTTTTGCTGACATTTCGTTTTCTTCATATTTGATTCTTTGTTGTGTGAGCATACATTTTGTCATGAAAGAAAATAGTGAATACATTTGGTCGTTTTTTATGTAATTAGCGTTACTGTTTTCGTGTTCAATACTGGAACCATTTGTGTATTCCTCTTTTTCCTATGACGTGCCAACCTAGAAAGTATTTCATTACCCTGAATCACGCAATAAAATAGCAGCGATTAAAAAAAATAAATAAATAAAAAAGAAAAATAGTTGGTATAAACTACTTAAAATTTCGGTTTTCATCGTCTAATAAATCATCTTTGGCAGTTATTTCCCAGATGTGCTGGCATTTATACTTGGTCCAGCTAGAAGCTTTTCTTTAACTTCTTGAAAATGTATCTGTAATAGCAGGTAAAGTTAGCAGGACAAACATTGTGTTTTAAAGAGATAAATGGGTAATATTTCCTTCTTTCATAATTCCTTAAATTATAGTTTTATGTATAATAAATTATTTATATAATTATTATGTATAGGTCAGGGTGGTTTTTATTGTCATTTCAGCTGTATACAATTGGTACAGTATGCAGTGAAACAATACAATGTTCCCGTTGCTGTATAGAGGACCTATAACTTCCTTCCAAGGCCTTAGATCCTCTAAGTAAATGTTTCACCGGGGCATTTAACTGTTATACTTGTACATAAAATCTAGTGGGATTTCTTCGTTGCCATTGTATCATTATGCTGTGTTTGGGATTTTTTTGCAGACCCACAGCTTGCAGGACCTGCGTCAGCAGGTACCTGTTGCTGCCAAGGTGTTTGTTCAGAGAGACTACACATCAGGGACCATCTGCCAGTTTCAGACTAAGTTTCCCTCAGAATTGGAAACAAGGGTAAGTCAGACATGATGTGCTGTCCTCAAATGTACTGGAAGGTCAGTTTTTTTTGTTTTTTTTTTTAGGAGGGGGAGAAGGACAAAGTGCTTAGGGAACTGTTAGCAACTCTATTATACACTTACAGGTGTCCTCCAAATGTACACTTTTTTATACTCAAACTTTATTTGGAATCACACATTCAAAATTTATCCACAATACATAATGCTGTACATTAAAAAATGAGAATAGTGATGTGGAAGTAATGTTCATTGTGCAAGTATAGCATAATCTACTTCCCGATGATTTATTTTTTTTATTATTTTTTTTTTTTGTCGTTTGCTTTTTATGGTGTACAAACATAAACAAAATTCCTTTCACAAAACTCACAGTTCTTTTCTTTTATGTGTGTACATTAACTGTTCAGTACAACAAATTCCCTTGTTTGTTTAAACTGTTGTATGCACTTTTAATAATGAAATTTACATTGTCAATATGTGCAAGATATAAGGGAATGTACAGTACTGTTTGTACAGTTGTTTCTATGCAGTTTACATCAAACTCTTTTTGATGAGTGTTTGATTAGGTAATTTGTAATGCCAAAATCAATACATTGGTGTGTTGCAGTGTTGTGTTGGTATTTGGGAAAAACTTGCATAAAGTTTTTTTTCAAAAGATGATCTGATCAGATTTCTTGTGCCGTTTTTGCCAATTTTGACATCAGTGCCAATTGTTTAAGGGGCGCTCCATCAAAAAGCAACAATGAAAGCCAGTTTGTACTTTAAGCACTTGGTGTGTTTAAAGTTGTCATTGCCTTTCATTCAATGTTGCCCACATTACTGCCTTTGGGTGAAGCTCCACATGAAATTTCATCACACCATCCAGTCTTGGCGATGTTAATGAAACCCTTACAAAATCAGAACATACAGCATACATGTTAATAACAGTAGTATTTTAATGAACTGAATTCAGTGTAACAGCTTGTGTTCAGTGCCTATAAACATTTTTTCTACTAAATAAAATATTGAAAACAAACATTTTTTACAGAAAACAGTAATTTCTTGTGGCTTCATCAAGTAATAAAGAATATCCAAATTATTACACTTAATTTAACAATGGATCGCAAAACGGTTAAAATGTTTTCAATACTTAATAGATAGAGGCCACTTAATATTGACGTTTTTCGTTGTAGTTTTTAAGTTAACTGAATTCAGTGTAGCTGCTTGTCTTTGATGCCTTACTAGCCTTTTTGTACTAAATTATAAAAAGAAGTACTTGACAGAAAACTAATTTCTTAGGCTACTCTTTCCTAGATAGGCCACTCTATCAGACTCCTAACATTTCTCTGCCTTTCTCAAGTAATGTTACAATGTTCTCTTTTCTTTAAAAGAGAGAGACGTTTGCGTTTGATGAAAATCTCCAAGCGTTGGTTTAGATAGAAAATAAAAGGGAAATGCAATTTGATATTTTACTAAGATGAGGAGAAATTTTGTGATTAAAAAAAAAAAAATTACAGTAAGAACAAAAGGACAGTGCATATTTTGAAATGGTGACACATCTGTCCAAAGTCATTTATGTTGTAATACGATCACATTTTACTTCAAAATGTAGCACATTTGTAAATAATTTAAGGCCATCTGTCAAATAATTAAGATTGAAAATCAGACAATTTAAATCATCTTGTGATCGATTGGAGCATCTCTAGTTTTTTCCATGATAATATTGAGAATACTTTTTTAGTCAGTATATATTTTTTTTTTATTTGGGGTTTTCAGGAACAATTTAACCAAGTCTCGCCCCCCACCCCCTTACCTGAGATTCGATGCTGTGATCATGTGTTTCAGATTGACAAGCAGCAGTTTGAGGAGACGATTCGCACACTGAACAGCCTGTACGGTGAGGCAGAGAAGCTCGGGGGCCGCTCGTACCTCGAGGGCTGCTTAGCCTGCCTCACAGCCTACACCATCTTCCTGTGCATGGAAACACGCTACGAGAAGGTGGGGCCCATGGGCCATTTCCATAGACACACAGGGTGTCTTCGCCTTGTGCAAGAACACCTCACACGCACCAGCACACTAGAAAGATGATAGTTTAGCAGTGGGGGAAAAACCAGGTTATGCCCAGGTTTAAATAAAAGCAACGAGTCTTACTTGTCAAGTCCATTTCGTTAAGGAAAGTTTGAGTCTTATGAACATCTAGCAATTCACTGTTTTCTCCTTACTTTAAGAAGTTGCAGTTAGTGGCATTCTGACAATGCGGTTAATGGAACCTTTAAAATGCTTATATGCATTTACCCTCTCATGTTAGTTCTGCTGTTATAAAAATCAAAAACTACTTTGAAATATGTAGCACAGTATGAAAGTGTAATGGCTCTGCTTCCAGTGATACTATGGATCACTACACTTGTGCCAAATGGTTATTAAGAATGCATGCATGGACAGACAAGCAAGCCTTAATTACATTTATTTTGAACATGTTTCTTTATGTTCTTTGGCCCATAAGGTTTTGAAGAAGATTGGTAAGTACATCCAGGAGCAGAATGAGAAGATCTATGGGCCTCGGGGACTGCTTCTCACTGACCCTATTGAGCGAGGGCTCAGGGTTGTATCCTTACCTTCCATTGATGTTAATGTTTATTAACCTCTAAATGAAACGTGGTCTGCTGTTGCTCAGAGATGGATTTTAAATGAGCATATTTTTTCTGGTCTAAGTCAAGTTGCTTGCAGTTGCCTCCTTAACCCACTTACCCCCCAGGTTGAAATTACCATTTTTGAAGACCGAAGTACTGGATCAGGAAGATGAAGTCACATATAGGTAAGTGTGACTAACCTTGTAAAATGCTCCTCTTTTACATGCCTAGCAATATTTTCAATATGCCAGTATTGTTAAGCAAAGAATGGTGAACATTTAGGATATGTTAATATGTGACGCCCACAATTATCATAAAATTAGTTTGAACTTCCATACTTTTTCTCCTTAATATTGGTGACAATTGCCATATGATTATTTATAGTAATTATTTATGTGAGTAAGTAATAATGTTCATTCAATTAACAGGAGTTTGTAGGTACAGCTAGTGTTATGTATTCTGTGTGTAGAGTTTGAATTGTGGGCTGTATCTGTAATGCCATAGCTACTATTGTGTTCCTGTATTTTCCCTGCTGTACAGATGAGCACGTTGCTCAGAGTGTAACTCTGTTTTAAGGTTCACCAGCATGCCTCGGGTTGTTTTGTATGACCACTCGCTGGAGCTTTGGTTCCTTCTACCCAACCATACTCTGCCCATTCATCCGGACCGCTTCCCTGCACCTGTTCACACCTGCCCTTACCTGGAATCCACCACTGCAGCTTATATCCCTCATAGTCTGCCTTTCTCCTTGGACTGCATCTGGACACCATGCCAGCCGCCATGTCTCCCCACCTGTGTACACTCAGTCGGCATCCACCTGCTCGTCACCATGTGTTACCACCCTGCATGTGGCAGATGAATAATCACACATTCTGTCAAAGCTGACTGGCACAACACAACCCTTCTATACAATTTTGAACTACATTTATTCTTTATTTGTACAGTTAATTATTTTGTTTGCAAGATTGCATTTTTGTATCTCAAAACTGCGCCATATTCATTTAATATTGAGTCTCTCTCTTCCCTTTTTGTGGCCTTTTCCTGAATGGAGAAATGAGATGTGTTTCTGTACTTTGGGCTGTATCTGGTTCATGTAGAATTTAAATATTCAGGTAGTGATCAGTGATTTTCTCATGGTGTTTTCCTGACCAAGGACGCGATATGATTCATACTTTTTGTGCGTAACTGGGAAGTCTGGACATTTAGGATTAATTTGCAATCGAACATAGAGTAAATAATTTAAAAATCTAATACGTTGAAGGACGTTTTGTTTCCTCTATACTGTAAACAAAACTTTATTAGACCGTTAAAACCAGCTTGTTACACATTTTATTAAAAGTGCTGGAACACTTTGTCACTTACACCTTTTCAAACATGTTCCGGTCATGCAACAGCCACTCAAGCCCTGGGAAAAAAATTCTCATATTTCTATTCATGTATGGAAGGTTCACACTCATTTCATTTTAAATGTTGGTTTTCATTTCTAATTTAATTTGTGCGTTGTAGCATAATAAACACTGTTCTTGATTAAGTAATAATACAGTCTGATTATTGAGTATTCTTGAGTTCATTAAACCGGTTCAAGAGCTTCTGACACTTTACACAATTTTTCAATTTTTATGTCCAAAAGTGTCTGGACACTCACTGTAATTGGTGGATTTGCCTTTTAAGACACGCCTTGCACACTTGTTGAATTACGTGTGCGGCCACTTAATCTCTTTAGGAAAACCTTGGCATAGAATGGGGACCCTTGAACATCTCACCCACTATGAGTCTGTCTGTCATAGCGAACCACATTTCTAAGACCGCTCATCAGCTCAAATTTGCAGTGTTAATAAGTACTTTTTGCACAATGGTCCAATAAAATAATATAAAGGAAGCTCTATACCCACTAGAGCTTGATCAGCCAACTATTCAAACTGTACAGAAGGCAAATATAACTTATCTTAAAAGGTTAACCCAAATGAGTATAGCCCCTGTTTTCTAGATCCTGAACTGGTTGTCCTGGATACTACTTAAAATGTCCTTTGAAAGTTCTGATGGCCCGAATAGTTAGTCTGGTGAGCATGTGTTTGTGTGTGTATAGATACACACACACATCTGAGTTATGAGACACCATAAAGGCCAAAATTCATATTGAATCTCATGGCAGTTTGATAGTATATCTGAGAGTTTGATGGTGTATGTGAGAGTTTAGTTTGCACTAGTATCAATTTTGTCTATACAGCCTCTCGTGTCGTTATGCCTGATGGCAACGTATTGTCACTTCCACTAACTGCTCTAACAAAGTGAAGATGACAGGAATAAAAACACAAATGACAAAACTGTAGTTCTGTTGAGCAATAATGCTTAAAAGACTATTATGTCACCTCTCAGTACTGTGGGTTTGAATGTCTAGCTAAACTCCTCAGCACATAACCTACATGTCATTTTATGTGGAAGTCTAATTCAGTTCTCATATTTATGCAATGACAAATCCTCCTACAGTAACAAACATTGTGAGCGAGGGGTTTTTCTCACTATTTGAGACATATGCTTTCATATACAGCATGCTAGATTACAATCATGTTATACTCTCTGGGAGCACATGCCATACATTAGTAAGTGCAACACAATCAAAACACAGCATTAATACTGCATCATTACTGCTGTATAGGAACACAGCGTAAGTCTACGCTACCTATGATGCATCATTAGTGCTGTATAGGAGCACAGCGTAAGTCTACGCTACCTATGCTTAATTCACTTCATTAACTTCCTTTTTTTTTGCTTTTTTTTCACCGGTAAGAAAGATCTCTCCAGAGTGAATTCTCTACTGGGTATTCATCCCTCATCATTCCAGCATATAATTTAAGCAAGTACATTTTTTTACAATAATAATAAAACACAGTAAAAACAGGAATAATACAATTCGATGGAAGGATTACCAACACAAAATATCCAAGACAATACAATAGAATGGACACAATCCATTTACAATCCTTCCTTCGCTTTCCAAACTCAACCTTATTGAAAGATCAGTGTGGCTGTGCCTGATGACAATAAATATTTTAAAGTGACCTTTTAATACTCAAAATGGCTCTAAAAAGTAAAGTAATCTAAAAGTTGTGGAGCACTACAGGGCACACAAAAACCTCCAACACCCATGAGACGTGTACTCAACCAGTAGTGCTCCACTTACCTTTACAGGTGAAACAGTGTCACCCTAAGAGACTGATGGGACCTACAGCTCAAGGAGGCCCTTCCAGCTCTCCTTTGCCACATGGAAGCCCCACCAAGTGACACCCTGCTCCATCCTAAAAGTTAGATCAGCACAGACCTTTTGACACAAACCCCAGGTGCTCATGTCTGTCCCTCTATGGATGAGCGCTGTCCTCGCGTTCCAAAGTTTGCATTGGTCACGCTGACAAGCAGCCACATCTGGGACAGGGAGGGAGTCTGAGCACCCTGAGGCCACCCCTTCATCACCTTTGCCTTGGTCAATACAAAGTGCGGATCCAGCATACTGCACAGACGAGCCACGTGTCTCCAGACACCTTGCGCATACCTGCAGTCCCAAAACACATGTTTGATGGTCTCATCATCTGAACAGTTGGGTCTGGGGCAGCTTGGGTGCTGGTGAGCCCATATCTATACAGGACATACCTGACTGGCAACTTTTGATGAACACATTACCAGTTCAGGTCCTGCAGTCAATGATCCAAGCCCTTAGGCTGAACCCTGGTCCACTGGTCATCATCCATGCCCAAGCCAGGACAAGCACCTCTCCATTTTAGCATGGTTCCAGCATCTACCAATTTGGCTTTGGGCCAGGAATTGGACCAGCCACTGACTAGCCAGCGTATGGGTCAGGACAGCCACATCTGCATATTGATGGGGGTGCTCCAGGGGAGCTGCCAGATATGTACAGAGCTGAAAAAAGAACAGGCCATCTAACATAAGAGGGAAGTTAGGAACACCCCCCCCCCTTTGTCCTTGCCCAGATACATTAACTCTCTACTCACGCACTCATACCTGCCCCCTCAGACGAGATTGAACACGTTCCAAGTGAGGTGATGGGGTAAATGTGGGCGAGGTAGAGGAGAGTAGGAAGAACTACTCTCTATCTACTTTCAGGGCTAACACCGTCCCAAAGAAGGACAGGGACCTGGCCTTCTACAGCCCCATCTTGCGTTTCACGATGGCCAAACACTTCTCCCGGTTTACTCGGGCAGCACCTCCTGCTAAGAAGTAAACCTCGAGTACCTTTAAGGGACCATCACTTCATTAACTTCCTGTTAAGTGCACAGCTGAGTTCAGACTTATTTTACATCCATCCATCCATCCATTCTCTATACTGCTGGTCCAATTCAGGGTCGTGGGAAGCCTGGAGCCCATCCCAGGAGGCACCACGATTTTACTTCCATATAAGTTAAATGAAGGTCAAGCTCCTGCTTATGTAACAGAGCATATAAATGTATATACCGAAAACGTTTAATTAAATCACAGACTATAAGTTTCCCTATCATTGTAAAAATAGAAAAGATTTTTGGGATTAAAGTTTTTATTTACACAGCACTTTGATTATGAAACTTACATTTTACACAGTATTTATTTAGTCTTTTAATTAAGACTTTATTGAAGACCTTTTAAGTTAGTTCAATCTAACCACCCCATGTACCATACCCAATATGATTATATAATTTCCTCTCTGCATCCTTCCTATTCATTTGCATCTGTCTGAGTTTTGTTTAATTTATTTAGAGAAAATAAAGTTTACAAAGAATCAACTTAAAAGCAAGTTTTTAATAACAATATTATAAATTTACAGTGTTTCTTTAAGTGCAGAATCAGAGCAGCAAATGTCTGTGTAATTAGACATGATGGCTAATCCAAACCAGTAACTGTTAATTATAGTCAAATTGTGATGCCACTGACAAAACATGCTTAATCAGGATCAGAGATTTAAACGATTGTTAACAAGATGTGAATTAAAATATACCATAACTGTTAAAATTCAGAAGAGGACTAGGTGTTACAATCCCTAATAATGCACTTCAGTTGTTTCCATAAGTTATTAGAAGCGGGATGCTGTGAGACTTTACCAAAACCAGGACACATTGTCAGTCGTGTACCTTAGCATCCCTGAGTGTTTCGGCCTTTTATCACGAGACACCCTCTGCTAAGGGAGGCCTGCCTCAGGTTGATGGAGCCTGGGTTTGTGTCATGTGCAGAAGAAGAATAAGAAAACAGAAGCTGTCCCTCAGCAGCCCAGACAGGATCTTTCCTTTTTTGCCACAGCCAGTGGCTGGTCCGTTCAGCAGTGCCAGCCAAGTTCCTGACTGCTCGCCTGTGAGCCTGCCCCCTAACTCCCAACTCCTGTAGGAGCTTTACTGTGGAGGTGGCTATAAAACCCCTGCATTCCACCTCCATAGGGTGCACCTTCACCTTCCAGCCTCTGTCCTCTGCTTTGGCTGCTAAACTGGAATAACACAGCTTCTTACGCTCATACGCGTCATCAACTGCATCCTCTCAAGGAACCGTCAGCTCGATGAAGTATGCATGCTGACTGGACCTAGAGCAAAGGACAATATCTGGTCGCAGGGTGGTCGTTATGATCTCCGGAGGGAAGATTAGCCTCTGGCCTAAGTCTACTTGCATCTGCCAATCTCTGGCTACATTCAATGGGCCTAAATCAGGGGTACAGTGTTGGACTTTTGCTTATCCCCCTCCCAGATGAAAGAAAGTGGGTGTCGAAGCATTGCCTGGTTATTAGCAGGTTGAGTGTTAATAGATGTCCTTTTACACTCGATCGCATCTGCTAAGCATCTGAGTACTTCATTGTGTCTCCAGCTATATCAGCCTTGGCTAAGGCTCGTCTTACATGAAACCAACAGGTGCTTGAGATTTGCTGGAGCTGAACACAGGGGACAAGATGGATCCTGTCCATACCAGGTATGCAGATTTGTGGGATCGGGCAAAAAAAAAATTAGAAGCAACATCGATAAGTTTTTGTTCTTCTTTTAAAATTCTGGTTTAAATTGAATAAATCTTGTAGAGAATTTCTGGATTGACATGTGATTACAAAAAAAAGGTTAATAATGCTTAACTGAGATTAAGATTCAAGTAAAGGTAGAAATTGGTCAAAATAAAAACCTGCACCCACAGCGGTACCCCAACATAGGACTTGAGACCCCTGCTATAAAAGTTATAATTGTCATATAATTGTCATATAATGTCATATATTGGCATATACTGGAATGGAAACACTAATAACAGTAATTGCATATTTATAACTGTAACTGAATTAATAAATAACAACAAAAAACCTAATTTCTGTTACTTCTTTCTCTGTTAGGAGCCAGTGTAATTACTATTCTTGGTCTAAGCAAGTTGTATTTTGGTCCCTACGAAGTTGTTTATACAACATATATAAAGAAACATGTAAATTGTTAGGGAAAGGTGTTATGGGATCTTAATGTCTTTGATAACGTTTTAATATATAATTAAATACATAATTTGTCATTGACATTTGGACGTGTAGTAAATAACTTCTACAGGTGAAGTCTTATGTAATAATACCAGTGATGTCAGAAGCCTGTAAATTACGCTGAAAGGTCTACTCTTCTCACCTCATTATTCATGTGGCACTGATGATGTGTAGTGCCTACATTGCTTTGGATGTTATTTTTAAAAAATGGATGTTAAAAAAAGTGAGGAAAGGAAAAATATTCATTATGATCACTACCAAAGTAAAGGTCAGACTTTTGAGTAAGATGCAGAAATGGAAAAAGTTGAGACTGAGAAATGTGCAGAAGAAGAATAAGAAAACAGAAGAAATTTAGGGGGTGAAATAGGCTGTGTCTGCAAAAAAGCGTGCGAGCAACAAGAAAACAGGAAGTAAGCCCACTGACAAAAAGCCCATAGTCACAGCAACAGAGCAGGACAAGACATCGCCTCTCTTTATTTGTGTGGAATAAGGTTTGGACCAGACATCCCAGCGCAGAGACAATAAATGTCTCCTTATATATAATGTCTCCTTATATACAGGCACCACAGTGTGGTGAAAGGGAGACCCAGTCATCATCATCATAGGAAGCACATAGCAGCCTGGTGGCTCAATGGGTAGAACATCAGGCTGAGATGTGGAAGTCTCCTGGTTCAAATCCCATTCCAGCCACCAGCTCCATCCTTAAGCAAGACATTCAAACACATGCTCCCTGAATGCCACATGTGGCTGCCCACTGCTCCCCCCAGGGCACTGCATGTGGCTGCCCACTGCTCCCCCCAGGGTGCTGCATGTGGTCGCCCACTGCTCCCCCCAGGGCACTGCATGTGGCTGTCCATTGCTGCCCCCAGGGCGCTGCATGTGGCTGCCCACTGCTCCCCTCAGGGCGCTGCATGTGGCTGCCCACTGCTCCCCCCAGGGAAACTGCATGTAGCTGCCCACTGCTCCCCCCAGGGAAACTGCATGTGGCTGCCCACTGCTCCCTCCAGGGCGCTGCATGTGGCTGCCCACTGCTCCCCCCAGGGAGCTGCATGCGGTTGCCCACTGCTCCCCCCAGGGGAACTGCATGTGGCTGCAGGTTAGGTTTATTGGTGTCTCCAAAATTGCCCATAGTGTGCACCCTGTGGTGGGTTGGCACCCCATCCTGGGTGTCCCCTGCCCTGTGCCCTATGTGTTCAGGGATGGGCTCTAGGCTTCCCTGTGACCCTTAACAGGATTAGTGGTTTCGAAAAATAACTGACTGAATAAAGGCCTAGGTGTGTACGTGTATACTTGGCCGCGCGTGGCTACTTATTGGCTCCATCTATTTTATTATCAAACCACCACATAGTCAAATTACCATGGCCATATAAACATAATATTCGGCCATTTTAATATGACTGTTTTGGAATTTATGCTTTTGATGTCCTTTTATCCCATTTATAAACGCTATGTTTTCTTGCTGTTTAAAATTTGGAAAACAGAAAAATTGTGAATTATTAAGGGAAGACAGCGAACGTTCTCACGTAGTCCCTTGAAAATAATTAATTTTTGTGCAACTGTCTTAGAAAACAGCGCTATGATCTCACGCCTGCAACGTAACTGGATGTACTGTATTACAGTCAACGGAATTGATTTTTCCCCGCCGTGGCACCAGGTGGCGCAGTCCGCGAACCGCTGCGCGTTTGGGTTTCCTTAGCGTTTCCAAACCCTTTCAGTGTATGTTTTTAGTGGTTTAATCTAAGAAGGGTGACGTAGTCGCAAATTTTTATTTCGGAAGACTTCCAGGTGAGTTTACAGAAGACATTACGAACTGAATTTAAAGTGGACAGATAATATAGGATATATAATGCTATTTAATTATTTGTCATGCCGCCAGTGTCGCGTGTATCCTAACCGTGTATATTTACGGTTCAAATGGAGGTTCCGTTGCAAATTATATCTTCGTCAAATAAATAGTGTCTCTGTAGAAATGTGTTAAAGATTTGACTTTACATGGACTGTGAAAGTTCTCGCTTAATTTTTGGCGTTACACAATTTACAAGAGTAAAACAAAATGAACCGACTTGGTGTCCTGTTGACACTTCGTTGTTTTTGTCAAACTAAATGGGCTCGTAGTCTGCGTGTCTGCAGCCAGTATTAATTTTCATGGGCAGCAGGCAGTTTGAGGCACGTCGCAGTGGAGCTGGTACAGTGACCGTGCCATGACCTGTGGTATAGCAGTTACTGGGAATAAGAAGGACAGATGTGACCTTTAATTATTACAAGTTGTCACATGCTTGCAGTCAAATGTTGCTGTTCGGGTAGGGTACGGAGACGTGACTGTGCTCGGCTGGTTTTTTGTGTTGTTAAAATTGTACGCTCTCGCACACAGCCGTGACACACCCACCCCACTGTCAGTCACCCTGGCGTTTAATTGCATTGATGGCTGTTACCTTCCAAAGCATGAGAATGACTTCGTCCATACAGTCCAGGACGAGCTGGACGAATTCCTGCAGAAGCGTGAAGAGAAGAGGTGAGACCTCACGTAACGGATCACACTTGTTCAGCCGTTGGTTTATCATCTTGTTAGTGACTGATAAGACTTACATTCTTAAACATGCAATATGTGAATTAGAACTGCAAAACGATAGTACGTTTTTAAGGGATGGGGCTGCATTTTTTCATATTAATTACTTTTTTCCTAGAAGAAAGTAGTTAACATTTTTTGGGAGATGTTAATTGTTCCTTATCGGTGCCAGGATGATACTGTATTTTCGCTTTTAATGTTTGTTTAAACGTTATGGTTTAAATTATGGAATATTATGTTGTCTGAAGTATGTTGAATACCTGCAGTCTCTAATTTTGCTTATAAAAATCTTGGCACCTGTATGTAATCAGTAGGTTTACTTCAGGGCCACTGTTTTAAAGTGTAAATAATTGCACATTTTTTGTATTTATGCACTCTTAATTTAAAGTCAGTACTTTGACAAGATAGCTGAGACCTCCCCTTTCAAAATGCTTGTAAGTAAGCTGCCTACCAGTAGGAATATTGATGTCTGTGAACTTGAATAACTCAGTTCAAATAAAAACAAGTTGCATGCTTGCTTCCTGTTGCCACAGTGTCGCCACTCAGATGTACTGTAGCAGTTGTTTAAATCACTCCAAATACTGTAATATGGTGCTTATTGAAATGCTATTTGAACATAAATCTATTAGATTCAGAGGAATAAATTGATAAATTCTAAGTTTGCTACTCGTGGTTTAATATCTTACTAGTTTATATACAATTAAATCTTCTACTAGTAGTAAATCTGGTAATGAATTTATAATGCTGAAGGTGGACTGAATTGCATTTTTTTTAAAGAAATATTCAGAGTAAATGCAAACATTCATATGTTTAAATTTACTTTAAAAAATTTGAAGCATTGCCATTAATAAATCATGTCCACTGTTTTTGCTTCTTTGCTGTTTCACCTGCTGTAGTGTGCTGCTGTTTCCTGCACTGCCGAGCCGGCTGCGTTACCTGATTCACAAGACTGCAGAGAGCTACCCGTCCCTGGGGACCTTCTCGGTAGGTGAGGGGTGGAGCCGCAGAGTGGTGGCCTGCTACGCCCACCTCAGGTATGGCGCTGGCCTCTTCTGTACAACGCTTGTGTACACACAAACACCTGAGGCCTTTTGCTGTATGATGTACAATGAAATAGTATTTGTACAAGGCAAAGATGTGCTCCATCAAGCACATTTTTAGTCAGGCATATGCGTATTTTTCCTGGTATGGATGTTTCAACGACTCCTATGTCTGATTGCACAGAATACTTCAAGAAATGCACTTTCCGCTGAGTTCATCGGTGATACGTATGAAAGGACTTAGGTATTCAAATCAGGATATTCACAGGCTGGGTTCTCAATACTGTACATCAAAAGTGGGTTGTCAGCATGCAGCCTCAGTAAGTCACACATTAGTAAAAATGAAGAGACTACATTAGCAAGGTATTATTATTATTATTATTATTATTATTATTATTATTATTTATTGGACCACACTGCTGAAAAACAGCTGGTGGATTACAAGGACAAAGGTGACACTAGAAAGAACATATTCATTTGGAAATATAACAATTTAAAATAAATTTTCATCACAGTTTGTGCTGGTAGTGTTCTTCATGGTAAAATGTCACTTAGCAAGCATGCAGTGTGATACCGTTGATGGTACATTTTCAGTCTCTACAGTTTTGCATTGCAGTGTGTCATGACACAATGTATTTTAGTGACTTGCAGTTCTCTTTGAGAGCAGGATGACCCCAGCAATTTTATCATGTTGCTGTTGTATGACACAGTACATCTAGTGTGTTAACATCACCCTACCAGAACTGATGCAGCTGTCAGAACCGAAGCCCTGCAGCTTGATTAGGTTGACATGTTATTCCTGTACAGGCTGCCCGAGGAGGAGGTCGCAGTGGATCTACATGAGCAAGCCCAGGATCAAGTCAGCAAAGTGGATGAAGGAAAGGGTTGTCCCACTCCGGAGCCCCAGCATGCCCGTAGCAAGGCCACTCGCCGTCCGGACAAGGCCATCTATGTACCCCGTGCCATACGGGACAAGTCCGCCCAGGCCCCAGCAGCTCCCCAGGCCCAGATGACACTCAGTGACTCAGCTGTTTTGCAGGAGCCCTGTGCTGATGCTGGTGTTGTATGTGAGGCACAGTCTCTCCCAGGAACCAATCAGGAGGCAGTGCCTGATAGTTCTGATGCTTTGACTGGCAAGCAGGTGACCTCTGACCTTCCTGCAGATTTGACCTGTTGTGCGTTGCCACCGGATTGGGACCAGACTGTGTCATTGTTTATGGACATGTCTGTGGACTCACAGGGCCAGGAAGTTGTAGTGTCAACAGCCTCTAAACTGCCAGCGGGAGGAGCTGTTGACTTTGAGGATTTTACCCAAGAGGTAACACTTGTCCATTAGAACAGTAAATATAGGACTGGTTGTTTAGATCCTGTTGTCACAGTGCTCGTATGTGTTTGACTGTGATGTAATTCATATGTGTGATTTGTTTCGACCACAAGATCTTTGCAAACCTAACAGAAGTAGATGTTACCATTGAGAGGACTCACAATGACTACTCCTGCTATGCGAGCGTGTGGTTCAGCCCCGATGATTTTTCCCATGTCATTGAAATCTATGACTTCCCTGCCATTTTCAAAACGGAAGACCTGTTGGATGCCTTTGCAGATTTCAGGTGATTCACTAAGGTCTTGCACATCCCATTATTTTATACAGGATCATGATTCTGTTGTATAATTGACCTCTTGATGAACATGTGAAACATAACATTGTAATTTTTTTTTTTTATGCATATAATGATGTCTGCTGTCTTTCTCAGTAAAGGAGGCCTGAAAATCAAGTGGGTGGATGACACTCATGCCCTGGGTGTCTTTTCAAGCAAGTCAGCAGGTAGGACCTGTAACATTCAGGTGGCCTTCTGCTTCCTTAGACCTTTTATTCTGTGCTGTCAGTGGAGCAGTATTAAATAGCCAGTGCCACATTAATATCATGGATGTGATAAATGTTATGCTAAGATGGCTTGTGCATATGGTGGCTGTACAGGTCATGTCATACAGAGGCTGCTGTCTACTGGTTGACTTTGTGAAGCAGCACAAAAAGGATTAATTTCCCAGCTAATTTAATTAGAAAACAACTGACATTTACCTGAAGTTGTTCAATGATAATTGATGTAGCTCAGGCTGCAAGCTGGTCACATGCTGGAGCTCTGTATGATTTATCCAAGTGATGAATCTATTTAGTGACATGCTGGGAAGCACAGTGTTGTACAGCATGACCCTGGTCCCTGATTGGCTTATGACTTGCTGTATCTCTGGCTCTGTTCAGCACAACAGGCCCTCTGTATGGAACACCCACAGCTGAAAGTGCGCAGTTTGTCTGAAGGGAGCAAGAAAGCAAAGGGAAAGGCACTGAGACGTGCAGGTATGTGCTGCATACGGGGAGTGCGGGTCACAAATGTAATTAATGGAGCAGAGTACTTTCAGGTAGTGTTCGTCTGCCTGGTTTCCAGAGTTCATCCAGCCGGTGAAGGAGAGACCGCGCACTGACACAGCAGTGGCTCGCAGGCTGGTGACCAGAGCCCTAGGTCTGCAGAGGAGGGGCCGAGGCCATCGGGGCAAGCGCTGCTGATTCCACGGCAATGGCAGGTACCTGCTTGTGGTTATGCAACACTGGCTTTAAGGGTGGAATTTAGGGCTCTATATCGGTAGATCAAAACGATACGATACATATCGTCGATATACTTGGTCGATACACAATACTTATCAACGATATGCATATCAATAACAGTTATGCATTTCGCACAGCTCTAAAATATTGTCAGGTGTCTGAATCCTGTAAATACAATTATTTTAAACATTAAAATGCTTTTTAATGTAATATTTATTAATGTAAATAATACCCACTGCTACTCAAAAGTTACATATTG
>JABJVR010000095.1:9118657-9135749 GCA_025773905.1 Chitala chitala
TCACGCCCAATTACTCCCCCCCCACCCCACCCCATACACACTGATGACTGTTTTCAGCTGTCCACACACACAAGCACACACTCACAGCTTCAAATGCAGACCAGTACATAGTGTGGGGCAAAGCCTGTTTGGTCGGGCCCCCAGCGAGCAACACACAGCGCCCGGAAGACCCCTCATAGAGCTGTGGGTTAGCATGTCAGGTGACAGAGGAGACACACAGCCAAACCGGTAACAAAGCCTCAGTCGTGACCTGGATGTTTCCCCGTTAAAGAAACCTTAGCGAGTCAGGTAGGCCACAGACAAAGCAGAACAGCAGCGAGCTCAGAGTCGCCTGGCCACACTGGCTCAGAAAGTCTGGAGAATGTTTAAACATCTCTCTAAACCACACGTGCTTCAGTAGCTTTTCCATGTCTTCTGTCAATAGAGCTTGTGTCAAGACAAACCTGCACGCCCGGAGGCTCAGTTCACTTTGTAAAGAGTAACCCTCCGGAACACACACTTGGGCACAATCGTACAGAACCACACAGGTGACACGGATTTTAAAGGAGGTTCAGGCACCAGGATCCACCAGAAGGGATCAGAACTAAAACACTGCTTTTAGCCTCCATGTTCAATTTATGTAATCATTCGGTCCTGTGAGCGTGCACACGTGTGTGCATGTGTACGGGTCAGTCACAGGAAAACAGGTTACCAAAAGGACTCCACACCCAAGAGGTTGTGGGTTCAAGTCCAGTACACATCAGCTTTCAAATTCAATTTTAAAAACCAACACAAATAAAGAACAGAAGAATTAGGGAGTGCTCTGCCAGCTCTGTGCTCCCCCTTGAATCGTATCCACACAAACCAGAGGATGTTTATGCTCGTCTCCACATAAACACGTCCTTATAAATAGAGAGGACATTTGTGTTCAGTTCAATGTGCACCTCTCCCAACTCCACCATGATTGGTTGAGGAGAGTACCAGCATAACATCTGAGCTATAAATACACATATCATTCTGATGTTCCTAATGATAAAAATCACCAAAATCGCTAAGATAACGGTTAACAGACTGTAACAAGGCCACAATCCTGTTCCGTTCTCCTCCATATTTACTGGCTGTGGAAGCACATGATCGACCAACAGACGGACAGCAGGACAACACTGGTTTGGACTGGGCTGTACCAAAACTGAGCTGAGCAGGAGACATCTGCCTCAGTAGGGTCGTACCATGCAGAACTAAAAGAGACCACCATTTGTACCTAGGCACAATGAAAATAAACACCAAGAGTTCAAGCACCAAGCCTGAGCTCTTAGAAGGTCCAGGCCAGGCTCATTATGTCTGTGTGCAACTGAAGGGTTCTTAACTAACAGGGGGCTATTTTCAGGATTTAGACCTTTGGACTCAGGAAGTCCCGCCCCACCCCCCACAAGCAACATCCTGTTAGCATCCAGATCAGGCAGCTCTGGCCTCCACCCATCTTAAAGAAGAAAAAAGGGGGTTAAAGTATACGGGGGTTTCCACAGTAACTAATGCAGCCACTGGGGGCAGGCAATGGGGGGGGGGGGGGGAGTTCTTTTCAGGCTCTTGAGCACAAAAGGCCCATTAGTGGAAAAACAGCAACCCCCCCCTCCTACACACACAAACACACACACCGTAACATGCTGCTGGAACTGTGATAACACTACGTGTTCCTCTGCCCACATCCTCAGCCACCAGGCTAATATGAACCCGTACACCCTCTGATAATAATCATCACTTAACACTGTTTAAAACGCCAGTCATCCACAGGATGAGGGAACGGTTTCAAAGTTCAGACCCAAAGTCATGAGTCTGGCCTCAACGACCTCTTAGCGTTCTCTGTGCATGTTTCAGTTACTGTCTCTACACTAATTCCTCACTGTCAACCTCACACATGATCTGGCAATACACACTGCTGTTAAAGGGTCCACGGTGCAGCCCTTGTGTAAAAACACACCCTACTAAATGAGTCTTACACACTGTAAACTACCGCACATCATACTCATCACATCACATACACACTTGTGCAAGTACGCACACACGCAGACACGCACACACGCACACACGCAGATTAAGCTGAGAGTAAAGGGGCGACTGTTCTACGAAATTGGAAAAAGGTGAAATAAAACGTGACATGTAACGAACACCCCGTGAGAACTGGGCAACGTGGAAAACGTGCATGAGTTTTCACCTAAGGAGGGGGCACTCACCTTCCCCAGGTCAGGGCACGCCTTACCACACAACAAACAGAGCTGTGTGTTCACACCTGAAACATGTTCTCCCTTCTGTGTCCCAAAACGTGGAGTTTAAACCCTTTAAAATCAAATAATTCGCTGTGGACCACATTCTTGGTGTGCACGTATGTGAGATCAGCCACATATATGGACCATGTCAACCTGGGCGCAAGCGCACACACACACGCACGCACACACACAGTTGCAGTGACACTCACACACACAGTTGCGGTGATACACACACACGAGCATGCACGCACAGAAATCATAAGCCTGATGTCTTGCAGTGGCCACAGAGCTGAAATAAACCAAGACGACAAACATGCAGTAACCGCTTCTGAAAACAGGACGCTAAAAATTTGCCAAAATTATTACAAGAAAATGTGCTATAGGCCAATTTTAAAGGGAAAAAAAGGAACAGCAGCTGTTGGGCTGAGAAGTGCATCATACAGAAAAGGAATTTTGTGTGCGCACACACGTGTGTGTGTGTGTGTGTGTGTGTGTGTGTGAGTGCAAACCTCTTAACGGATCTAAATTGAACACATTTGTTTTCACTCACACACACAGTTGCAGTGACACTCACACACACAGTTGCAGTGACACTCACACACACAGTTGCAGTGACACTCACACACACCAGTCTAATGAAAACAGAGGACTGACTGTTCATTCTACCAGCCCTCCCTGACATACACCCCCCCTTCATCCAGCCAGACCCCCCTGGCCCCTCCTGCTTTACCTCCCCATACACAGCTGGCCACAGATGGCTTGTGTGTATGTGTCGGTACATTTAAACCACACAACAGAGAGAGTGAGGCAGAGAGCGAGAGTGACAGACACAGTCCAACTTGTGGCATGAAATACAGTGTGATTTAGTGTCTGCTCAGGGTCTGCAGGTGTAGCTCCTACATAAATAACAACTACAGTACTCGTGTATCTCCACTGTATGCCACAAGCCCCCAACATCTGGCACACTGCCACCAGGCTGCAGTGTTGACTTCCCACCACTGAGGGGCAGCAGGAATGAAGCGCAGCACTACAAACAAGGACTTGATTTACCATGTCAGAGACAAACCCTACCATATAGCCTCTGTTACACCACTGGCTAATATAATAAGTGTCTAAAAGGGTGAACTGGTGAGCTGCTGACATCTATCCTGGAGACTAGGCTTACCGTCGTACTCTTCTTTTGCAGGTATACATCAAGAAAACGGACCTAAATTGTAAAGCGCGCAGTTCTGGCGCACGTCAGGTACTGGTTAATCCGTTCTCCGGCAACAAAAAGCGCAGCACTGTCTGCCTTCTACAGACATGTTTTTTAGGGTGGGGACTCATCTGGTACAACAATTCACAACCTCCCACTTAGGAAAACCAGGATCCAGCACGCTGAACACTGACCTAGTGAAGAAATCCCAAAGGGACAAACACAAGCAGCGAATTATATTTGGCCAACAGATGTTACTGAAGAGCCACTGGAGATGGACAGCTTCCTCAGCATTGACTGCTGTGCTTCTTATAAGAACAAGCTGAGACAATTTGTTAACCACTGTGCCACCTGTTGGTCAGTAAGAGCAGCAGACCATGTGAAGCTGTGTGCAAAATTAACAGCAGGTGTCTTTTCAGCAACAGGTTCTGAAGTCCCCACAGACACCCCCCACATTCCTAGTCCTAACGTTCACCCTTTCCTGCACAGGGAGCCGTTAGACATGGTTCTCAGGAGACATATGGGCACACATGTCCCACTTTATAAATACAGCTTGGGGGGGAGGGGGCTGCTGTACGATTGTATAAGCACGTTTCGGAAAATTACCAATCTTGAGGAAACGTAACCCAGAGTGTGTCAGACATAAAGCCGGCAGATGATGGAAGTTAAAGTAAAAACCTGTTTTACGTTCCTGCGCAGCATGACATGGATAAATAGCCACAACAGGCCAGATCGCAAACATCAGCTACCTGCACACCTCCTCCCCAGTACCTAATCACTAATCTGAGGTGAACAGAGCCAGGCTACCCTCTTCTGACATTGTCAGAACCCCCAGCAGACAGGGATGGGGGGGTATCACATTTCAGCCACCACCATGGCATGAGTAGGGTTAAGAATAACTTGCAAAAAAAACCAGCAGAACTGATCCACTGATCACTCCCCAGCCCCCAGGTACGACCTACAGCTAAGCCGTTATGCTCCCAGACACCCCCTCCCTAAAAAAACGCAAATGACCACCCATAACGGAGCTCTGGCCTAACATTTCAACATTTCGCACCTTTGTCCACAAACAGCAGCCCGGTAAGGGAATGAAAAGCCAACAGTCAACACAGGACTTTTCACTCTTCTCCCCGCTGATCATTCCACAACACAAAAGTACGTTTAAAAACAAAAACAGAAAAAGGACTGATGCGTGAAGGGGGGGAGGTTTGACCTCGTTTGTTTCGGAGGTAATTGCCAGTTGACCAGCCGTTTAAGCCTGGACCCTCCCTCTTCTCCAATCATTTAGGGTCTCCGCACTTCAACCCTCTGGGAACGCCGGCTTTAGACAGGCACTCATCTGAGAGTCTTGCCAACAGGGCTTGACCCATGACCCCACTCACTCATCAGCAGGCACGGGTGGGACGGCCAGTTAAGAGATGCTGACATCTGTCCCAGAGCTGTCCCGTGGAGTGTGTGGAACGCACCTTGGTGGCACTTGGGACAGCTCACTGGGTACTTAGCTGGACAGGGTCAGGCACAGCTGCATGCAAGAGCTGCGAACAAGTATAAACCAACCGAAACAGTGCCAGAATGTGAACGGAGTACAAGTCTGACCAGACAGCGAGTTCTGGGGTGGTGGTGGTGGTGTGTGGGGGGGGGGGTTACGGCACTGAACTGCTGTACGGCCCACCCCCAAAAACACCCCCCCCTTCCTCAGGTCCAAAGCTCTTTGTCCAAGCTTTTCAGGTCAAAACACCCCCACTCCACTTAGGGTAACCATGGAGACCGACAGTTTCGCACAGAAGACACCCCCCTCCCACATCTCTAAAAGCAAGTCATGACTCACCGGTACCATTATGCACAAGACTGTTCAAATGCCCACGGGCCAAGTTACTATAAGCAAAGGGCTCGATATGCAAACAGTGACGGGGACAGCGGGGTCCTCCGTCTTCTGTACCATTAATACACAGTCTTGGGGGTCCTGACCCAAATATCCTAAACACAACTGTGTTAAGGTCTTACAAAGCGCCACCTAACGCATTAATCCTCAGCAAGACCTGCACAATGTGGCAACGTTTAAAGCGACCAGCAGCTGTCTGTAATGTTTCAGCTTCAAAACCATCAGAAGGTGGGAGGTCAGCCTGGATCCTGCAGCAATTGAGAAACGCAGACAGGCATATTCAGCAAGGCTACCTGCATTTGGAGACATCCTAATCAACGCGTAAACAACCCCTCCAGTCTGAGCGGGGGGTGTTAAAGGCACCGCAGTTTGGTCCAAATAAACACTCGACATCAGCAGGAGAGCAGCACAGCCAAGCCGGTCCACAAGTGTGGGTTACAGCCCTGATGACAACGGTCAGGGTTCCTTCCAAAACTGAACAATCAGGTATTGAGGGCAGATAAGAACAAATCCGGGACAGAGTACACCTCCACTACGACCACGTACGTGCATCGCATTTCACCATCTGGTTCCAGCTTGTTCATCTCCTTCTCTCTGCATCAAGTTTTACATCTCAGACTGAGTACAGGGTTAATGTCAAAAACGGGTTCACTTTCTGCAGACCTCAAGAAAAACCCACATCAACCTTGCTCTACTAGAAAGACTTGCTTTCGGTTATCTGATAGCGACCTAGCTGCCTTTTCCTTGATACCGATCATCTTGAGGGGAGGGGGGTTGGGTGTGAATCCAGGAGACAGACAAGCGAGGCCAGTCGACCTCTGGAGCCGTGACCTTCTGCTCCACATTCCAGCCAAAGAAAATGGAGAAGTGTAGAGCAGGACTCGGGATACAGACATTAACAACAAGGATGAAACCAGGTTGAGATGGAGGCCATATTTGCTGCCCCCGTTTCACCACCCCCATCCCTGGCAGCCATGAGACTGTAACCAGAAACAGCTGCCGCCACTGCAAAGAATACCAGACAGATGAAAACCCGACTCCTGCAACAACCCCAGTTTTGTTAGCACAGAGTGAAGCATGAGCCCAAGTAGGTACGGTGCCGAAGGGGGAACCGTCCGGCTCAGGAGGCCCACACCACAGCCGAGACACGCTCACTGGCTCGAGTGCTGCACACACAGGGGGGTAATGTGTGCATTTATCAATGGGAAGATTGCACAATAACACAGGGGTGACAAAACTTGTCTGGCAACAACAGAAAAAGGCCAAAGTCAGCGAAGGTATGGATGAAGACTTTATGAGAACGTGTCCAGCTGTATAACTTCTGCATCACACTGGGTCAAGTTAGCACTGCTGAAACGAAAGCAACATCACTCAGGGAACTGGACAGAAATGTCAGAGTCCCGCCTAAAGAACGATCTACCAGAAAAACTTTTTAAAACAAAAAGTTTTCTAATATGTCAGCGGAGGCTCTAAAGAGGAACAGAGATACCCAAACTGTGGAGACACGAATGACTACATACCCACTGAGTTCCAGGTTCACCAGAACTTCCACGACCTACAAACCCAATGCTATGCATGTTATCCCCTGAATCCCAAAATGGGACTTACATCCATTCATACAAATCCATATAGTGACTCTGGCCAAAGCCTCACGCTGTCTGAAAAATTCCTGTTACCAAATCACACATAAGAAAAGTTTGGGACAACAGTGACCAATTATTGACACTCAACATATACCAATTGCACCCCCCCACCCACCCCCTGGGACTTTCAAATGAGTCCAGATTTACTGGAATCCAATCCATTCTAGAGCCCCAAAGCAACCAAAATCTGCTGGCAAGGATGGAAATACACCTCAACAGAATATCTGTGGGCATTAGACCACCAGCAAGACCACCTGTACTGAAATTTGTCAGACTGTGTGCCTCCCTTTGAGCTACCAAATGGATACTAATTGGAGCACTTTATATAGCAACTACCTGTGAACACCAACAAATCAGAATGGGGAAGAGAGAAAAAAAAAATAATAAAAAATTAAACATGTAAACATCACACGTTTAAAACATCTCATCACAACCAATACTGCTGGTTCAGTTCTAAATCCCAATAACGGGTGTCCAATATTTCTAATTTTGTGAAATGAAATGCATTCTTAGCTAGCCAACAGACTGAACTGTGTCAGAGGAACTCTGACCTGGGGAGTCCTGCCCTCACACCCTTTCAGACAGGCAGGACATAGAGATCAACCCCCACCCGTGTATCCTCCTTTCTGCTTCCTGTGACTTTGTGAAAGCCTGCTCTTATAGGTCACGCTCCAAACGACATCACTTCCTGCCACCACACAAGCCTGTTTTATTAGGTCATTTAGATGGCCCAAGGGTGGGAGCGGGGACTCGTTATGCAATCTGAAAATTAAAGATGATTACGTCTGGATGGTTATCTCCTGATCAGAACTGGTTTCTATTTCTGCATACCCTGATAAGGTGGCAGTACCAGCACTTCCTTGTCCAACAGGTTTCTAATCGAACATCATAACTGGTCGTGGGTTTGCCATCAACTACATGCAAGCAACTCGACGACCACCACCACCAACATCATCATCATCCTCAGCTGAAGAAAAGAAACTCCAGAAAGATGAGAATCACAGCAACGTTGCACCAACTTTTTCCAGGTCAAGCAAAAAAAAAAAAAAAAAAAAAAGGGGGGGGGCGACTGTTGACTCCAACATCTTGAATTTCACACCGTCTACAGCTTTTCAGGAAATGTGTGTTTGCTGTCTCTACAGCCGTTCTCGTGATGCGAGACCTTATTCCCTGCTCTACTGTGCACATGTAACGTACCTCTGCAAAACAGCAGTTTGGTTACTGCAGACTTGTTTTCTAAGTAAATGTCTCTGTCCTACTTAACCAACAGCATTCCAGGTAGAAAAATAATACAACACCAACTGTCAGAGGCCCTAAATTCTGTTGTTTACTTTGCCCTTGCAGAAAAATTCCACCCAATAACACCTTAAAGCTCGATAAAGTCACGAAGCCTCACTGGCCTTGGACGTTGAGCAGAAACACATCGGCTTACAGGCCTGCGGGTTTCCGTCTCAGCCTTGTGTTGGAGGAATGCGGCCTCAAACCAGAACCTGGACAATGTCTCTTCTGTGGCACAGGGGTGTGCCCTGGCACCCCTCCCCCTCGCCCGACGGCCGAGGAAAAAGGCTTTCCCTGTCAGCATGACTGTTCTCAGCTCAGCTTGTTTATGCAGTGAGACGCGCCTGATTTCGTAGGCCGGGACAGGCCCACTGTTTACATGGTCCCTGTGTTCTTTAAACAGCAAAACCAAGTAAAGAGCGAAAAGAACAAGTTAAAAAGGTTCAGGGACAGAGACAGAACAGCTTCCGTGCTCCTCAAGCAGTATTACTCACATCACTCCTGGCCATGTTCACCTCACTGATACCACGCCAGGACCCCCCCCACCCAGACAAACCCTGATTAATACCCTCTACATTAACACATGGCGTCTCAGCTAATTAGTGCTTTGGAAAAGGCTAAAATCATGTGGCCAACTATGAAAAGGGTTCAAAGACAAGAAGGTTTTGGTAAGAAAAGCCGCACGTCAACACAAGTGAACACAGGACAACTACAGAACCAACGGAGGAAGGCGAGGACCAAATAACGAGAACAAAACCTGTGTCATACCTGTATGCAGGATGACTAACCCGACCCACACACCTCCACTCAGGTCTGCCCTTCCGTGTCCCACATCCTGCCAGCCAATCAACATCAGAACGCCACACTCACCTCCAAGAAGTCACCGCTTAATCTGAACATGACGACACCATGCAGAATCGGCAGCATTCCTATGGCTACCGAAGCCTGGCTATTACTCGGGCCACCTGTCTGCCCTAAAGAACATCAAACCTGTTAATGTTACTCTAGATCTCCCAAAACAGAAGCACATCCACACTGTTACTTAACACACCAGTGGCACTTCTCACTCCATTACAGTGGATGACTCTACATCAGCAAGGATGCCAGACTCTGAACACGTCACACAAACCCCCTGAGGTCTTGATGAAACAGGAATATAAGCACTATGCATTACTTAAATTATGAAAAACTCCTGTACTTCCCAGAATATCCAGTGGGGATTGCCATCATAAAATATGGCCAAAGATGGCAAACCGTCTTATTTAAAAGTTCAACACCAGCTCCTGTACTGATGTAAGCAGGATTTAAAAAGTACTGCAGCAACAAACGCAGCGTGTTTAGCAGAAGTGACCAGGTGGGATCATGAAGTGACAGCTGCCTGGGGTCAGGACCAGGTGGGATCACGCAGCTGCCTGGGGCCAGGACCAGGTGGGATCACGCAGCTGCCTGGGGTCAGGACCAGGTGGGATCACGCAGCTGCCTGGGGTCAGGACCAGGTGGGATGAGACCACCAGCACACCCTCACATAGTCACTTCTAATAAAAGTGTTTTTCAGATGTTTTTACAGCAGGGGTTAAAACTGTCCTCGCCCCCCGCCTCCACATTTTAATCAGTCCTAAGAGAAACACCCAGGTCAGCATATGTTTAACACTGTCTCATGTTTACACTTCCATCTATGAGGACAGGCACTCTAAACATTCTCTGTTGCCATGTCAACATAAACACACGCTTTTCCTCTTCAAGCAAAAAGGCATCTTTTTTAACTACAAAAAGGCACGACAAAATATAAAACATTTAACACTTACAGAAGCCAACTACTGTATATCAAGGATGCGCTTTACATTTGCCTTGTAATCATTACACTTATTACCTGTCTGACAGCGCTCAAAGCCAAACTATTTTTGTTTTTTACCACCAACTTGTGTTGGAGACACAAGGCAGGGCTTTTCAGTACTTACAGCCCTAGCAGACATTTCATAATCTGTAAAAAGGCTAAAGTGGCAATGAAGCACGGAACTGAAGGCCAGGAGTCTCAACACGCCACACACGTCTTTTTACTCCATTCTGTAGCTGGAAATTTCACTGACAAATCACACAAGCCCCTTCCAACAGGAAGTCCCCTGAGCCATGTGGCTGTGACATTAGCCATTGCTACACACAAGACCTGTAGATTTACATGGGACAGAGCTGGTCTACCACACTTTGGTATGACTTCCTATTTAGTCAACGCAGAAATTAACTGGCATTCTTTTGCCTGAGTCTGTCTTGGTATGCAGTTATGTAACCACTCTCACAAAAACAACACCATTGTGTCATATCCTAAATCACTATAATCTGCCCAGGAAGAGACAATAAAGGAGTCCTGTTCAGAAGGGTCATAGTTTCCTTGTGTGTGTGTCCAAACCATGTTGTCCCAATCACAGCCTTCTCAGGGCATGAGAATTTAGCTAAAACCACAACATAGGGTTCAACAGAAATACACCTCCGTTAATTTCACTTTGCAGCTTAAGCCATTAAAGCAAACAAACTGCCATTTACACTCCCTCGTGTCCAGAAGCATCCCGACAGTCTGCGTTAATGTCTTATATGTACGGTGCCTTTACCGCTGTATTCACCTCTGTCAGGGCTACTCAGACAGCACTGCTTCATAAACAAAGTCACAGTGATGTTATGCGAGAGACAAGCAGACTGAATAATGCTTTGGCATTTAAAACAAATGACCTAGTAAAACAGAGGGGTGTTAAGTAGGCCGTGTGTCCAAATGAGTGGACTGAGTTTACACGAGCACGTCAGTCCTGAGGCCAACCTGAGATCGTTCACCACCTAGTCAGAGCGAGTACAAAACACACGCTAAAACTCTCAGGTGATCGGCAAACCCTGGGAGGCTAAACCTCACACAAGGTAATAACTGACAACGTGCATGCCCCCACCAGTCAGCCCCCAGCCACACCTGCACAATGTGGCATTGCGGATGCCGGGCTGTGAACGGTGCCCCGGCATGGCGCTGAACACGAGTTCAGAGAAGAAAGGAGTACAGGTATTCAACGTCGTACTCAGAGAACCCGTTAAATTTAACAAGACAGCGGCAGAGTGAACGCAGACCTACAACTGCCAACCAATACCTCGTTAACCGACCTAACAGGGAGGAAAGTGTCTTGGAAGGGCTGCTACTCTGTGTCATTTTAGGCTAGTTCTCGCTGCGTTTTGAGTGAGTTTAGGGAGGAAGGGGTGGAAACTCACTGGTCCTGTCTCAACAATCCTCCCTCCTGTGAATATCAGGTAAAGTTAAAACTTAAATCAGTACTGTTTTTTTCCCCTTCTCTAACTCTCCTCCTCTTCAGAGCACATTGTACTATTCAAATAGAACACCTTTCTGCCAGCACGCTGTGTTTAATTTGTTCTTCTATGCAGCTGGTGATTTGGCCGGCTCCCCACCCGCACCATCCTAAAAGGGGTGACGACCTCTCGTAGGGGAAACACGCACCGCTCTCACTTCTGCCCTGCACTGCGTTTCTGAAAAGCTACAAGCACGAGGACCTCCCTCGTACAACAGTCCGACATGCCCTTTTCATTTAGGTTAAAGTTTGAACTCCTCCCACAAACATGTAATACTATCTCATATTCATCTCGAAAACAGAACAGAATCCATCTGCAATGTGTCCAGCTTGTTTAACGTACACTTCGGCCCGAACAAAATCACATTACCAGAGTGTGATTTCACACCATGTTTAGGAAGCACAGAAACTGAATACAGTTTTACTGAAGAATCTTATTCCAACCGCATTACTAACATACTGACAACTGGACGTGTACAGGTCAGACACAATGGAGAGTGATTATACAGAATGCACACTAAAAACAGAATACAAAGTATCCTACAGAGAGGTTGTAACCAAATACCGTTATCCACAAAAGCAAGTTCTCAAACGGCCTCATTTCATAACTGTGTCACAGAGGAACTTCAAACTGTGTAGTGTTGGTGGAGCAGCTGATACTATGTTCATTCTCTGCTGTCTGGTCCGCTCACATTCCAGGTGTTTCCAGGCCTTGTAATCGGTCCCCGTCAGCCCCTGTACCTAACCCTGCCCAAGGGTTTGATCGAAAGCACAGCAGCCATGTTGGGGTGACTGCCAGAGGCAGCTGAACGTTTCACAGCTGTCCTGCATGTATGTGTGTGTGCGCTCCGCAGCACAAACTTAGTGGACGGCTGAGTTTTAATATACCGCAAACAATACCTTGGGCAGTGCTGTTCAGTCGACTTGGAGCCGGATTTATCGAGCCTGACGTTGTACACAACAGGCAGAGTGCTTAGTACTGATATCTAACATAAGGGAAATTTTAACAAGACTACATTCAGGTATACATCTGCTCCACTGGTAGAAACCAGGAAAACATTTTAAATAGAAAAGTCCTTTACACAATGAGAAACTTCCACTTAAAAGTGGCAAGACTGTATTAAAAACACCATCAAGCCCTTGAGAGTTTTAAAGCATTCTTAAGATATAGTGGGAGTGCCCACACTATTTTACACATCGATTTGTTTGGTTTGCATTTGCGACTTGAGCAAAACTTAACTGTCTTCGTGCAAAACAGCAATAAGCAGACAGTAAAGCGACATTTCACTCCCAAGTTCACACCGCAGTCGTACAGCCCAGCCATGTGATCTGGACCGGTGTCAGGAACCCCCAAAGCACAGCTTGCAAAACTCAAGATCATGAAAACAACTTTAAAGTTTAAAAGCACACGCTTCATCTATACATTTCCTTCCTTTTACTCTGACTCGGGTCGCCAAAGAGGGAAAGTGGAGAGGTCACAGCCCGGCTGGAGCTCACAAACACGAGAACCGAAATAAATGCTGGACCAAGAGGTGCTCAGGCAGGGGACACGGTGTTGACACCGTGCTGAACTCGTGTGACAGCGCGTTAGCACCATAACGCACTACTCACCGGTCCGGCACCCGGAGACAGGGAGCCGCTGGACAGGTACGGGGCCGACAGGTCCGGGAACATCAGGAACGGGTAGCCGGGGTATGGGGGGGTCTTGAAAACACCCCCATCTTGCTGTCTTCTCAACACTTAAAGGGGAAGGAGAGGCGGGCTGACATTCATACGGGGCTGCACACTGTCTTGGAGGAGACAAGGGGAGTTTGTTACCCCAGAGGAGGTGTAGCTCACCTTGGGCAAAGTGCTCCCTGTGTTTCCCGTAACTCTGCGGCGGGGGTCCGGGCGGGGGCCGCCTGTCAGCCTGCGGACCGGGGAGGGGATCACCAGGTGAGACCTCACTGCTGTTTGGGGGCTTTGGGCGCCCCTTCGGCCCGGCCGACCCACTCACCTCCGAATCGGACGAGCTGCTGATCTCCGACTCGTTGACCAGGGAGGACTTCACCTCGTCCAGGTCCCTCTCCGCCGACACGTCCTCCGACGTCTTCTCCTCCTGCTCGCCTTCGTCTTTGAAGGAGATGAGCTCGTCGTTCGCCCCCAGGTCGTCGCCGCCGCCTCCGTTAAGTTGTGGCATTTCGCCAATTAAAACGCTTCGTTTTCCAAGTTAAAATATTAAAAGATGCGACACGCAGCGCCGCTTCTCGGTTTGGCCGAAGTTTCGGGGCTCCACTTTCAGCTCCTCACGACTTCAAGCCGTCACGTTAAAACGCGTTAAAACGCGCGGCTGTCCCATGGCGGAATCCCGGAGCGAGTCCCAACTGGGCGCTTCACGCACACTTCGGCGCGCTGCTTCACGCGCTCTCGGGCTTCGCCCCGGGTGGACGCGCTTCGGCTTCGCACGCGCGCGCTCCGGTTTCGGCCCGAGGGCACGCGCTGCTCCGCTCCACGCACGAGACACTTTTTGGAGGTGGATGCGGCGCAGCCCGCGGTGGGAACACACGGTCTCCTCGCGCACACTCACGCGCTAAACGCCATTCCTTCCTTCCATTTCGCTCGAATCCCCCCCAAACGAGACGCACAAATCTCAGATGGCAAAGTTGTGCAGCGGTATGAGGGCGAAAACAGCACTTTACAGGACTGGGCTCCTTCAGCTCTCAAGTCCGACGCAACAGGGCAGCTGCGCTCTCGTCTCGTCCCGTCCCGTCCCGGTCCCAAAGTCTCAGCATGAACAGTTAGAACAAAAACACACCCCAGCACACTTTTAACCACCGACGGGTCCAAAAAAAAAAGCTACGCCTCGGCACGTTAGATAATGGGGTCCATAAGAGCGACGGTGCACACGGGAAAATAAGGCAGAAAGCACGGAGGAGGTCTGCTTAGGAAGCAGAGGAGGAGTTAGGCTGAAAGCCGACACTCCGTGAGCATGGCCCAACCTTAAAGGAGCAGACCGGCTCTGTCCGCACACTGCCGCCTCCGAGTCCCCTTAAACAGGCGCCCGTTTCATACGTTAACTTTGGGTTTCACCAACACACCGCAGAGTCCGTTTTAAACGGTGACTAAAACAAAAAACATGTTTTGTTTATTCATGCATACGAAACTGTTGAGGCAAGTGGCTCAGCGCATGGCGTTCATGCTTTACGTCCAGGCTGTGTGTGTGTCTTCAGAGTTTGCATGTCTCTACACTGTGGTTTCTGCCCACAGCTCAGGTGTACTGTCAGCTTTGAATGTCTGCCCTGTAATGTGTCGGTGTACCTTCTTGTCCCAAATAGGTTTTACCCCACCATAGTCCACAGGCTGCCCCACCGACTATTCTCTCGCATCCATACTCTGTGAATGAATTAAGAAGAAAATGCCACAAGTGCAGTACAAGTTCATTTAAATGTATAAGGATAAAAATCAGGCTTCCATCTCATTAAATTTTTTCTAACAGGCATTAGTATTGGTGAAACAGACTAACAGGTAACAGAAAGCAGATAACAACAGGTAGTCAGAAGACCTCACGCTGTTACACACTGCCGACTGCTTGGAGCCACCATCTAATGCAAATTGCTTGTGTTTGGTATGCGGGGGGGGGGGGGTCATGCAAATGCTGAACCTCAGGCTACCCAGTGACAATGATGCCTGTTGAGTTGCCATAACGGCCCATTATTGTCATCCTCTAACAATTAACTGATTTTGAATGTGAACGTTTAACCCTGTTCCACCAGATCTGTTTCTGAAAGGCTAGACCGGGTACTGCTCTAACTTCAGTACGACCCGACCCGCCATCAGGACGCAGCATCACCTGGGCCAGGTAACGCGCCTCGCCTGGCTGTTTTACCTGTGTCCCTTGGCCAAACTGCAGGTAACCACGTCACGTCGGTGGCAGAAGGTAACCCCTGTGCCGTTTGTTCATGAGTGACACCCCTTTTTGTGTGGGGTGTCTGATTTAGCTTGCTGCACTGCGACACCTCATCCACCACAGTCCAAATGCAGACGTGACCCTAAAGAAGCCGAAGCGCTCGCTTGCTGGCCATCATGCTGTGATACCCCAGGGTGGTTTTCCTTCTTCTTTTCTTCTCGTGTGGACTCACTGCCCTGTTTCTCTTCTCCTAATCGACTCCGTCTGCTGTTTCACTCTTTGTTGTCACTACCGCCTCTTGTTCCAACAGGAAGTTACATCTGAGTGAATCTCTAAGCTTTGTGGCTTTTACTTCTCCGCCTTCAGCTGCCTGATTTCTGAATCCAGTTTTCCCTGATAGGCAGCATTGTTCAGGAGGTCTTTCAGCCAAGGTGACAGTGTGCAATTGACGGGCAGCTGGTGTGTACACCGTTACCCTGTAAAACCCAAAGCTTGACTTTATACCCTCGTTTATGTCATTATATAAAACAAGCAGCAGCACTTGCAAATGTTTGAAAGTCTTTAAAAACAAAATTCCAGGAGACAAAATAAGTTCCTCACGTGACGCTGACACCATTCATCCTGTCCTGTTTAAAGAGGCCCTCTATTCCTGTGACCAGCTCGTCTGTGCTTCATTCGACCGACGTCTGTGTCGGATGGATCGGCCACACACAGGAGTGTTTACCCAGCATTAATCTCACTCCGCTCCTCCTCCTCTCTCCTGGGCCTCACTGAAGCTCGTCTCTCTAGCATTGTGTGACAACACAGGTGTCCTTCAGCTCATATAAAATGGGTCACAATTGGAGGGTAATCGGTATTCTGCCGCAGTGCAAAGGTTTTTGGCATAGACCAGGATGCAAGTGTTGCTTTTGTATAATTTAGTCCTGTCCCTGTGCAATTGAAATAAATATGAATGTTCAGTCTGCTGGAGACCGGAGAGCTCTTCAGTGCCAGAGAAGCTGAATAATTCAGGCTGTGATATATTAAATCATATGACACATGAATTATTGACATGTTGACTCTACACTTATCCATACGGTGAGAATCTCACTCGGCCTGCCTTAACCTCACCGGTCCAGGATCAATTTCATAACCTGACCAAATGGTTGAGAAATAAACTGGAAGGAGCAGAGGAGAGAGCGTAAGTGAAGGAAAGGAGGGGGGTGGGGGGTCCTTGAAACAGACAGAGGGGGAAAAAGGAGGAGTTTCTGAAAGCCCGTTTCCGGGACCCCTTAGCAGCACTCCAGACAACTGGAAAAGCAGAATATGATCTACAGGGACTCCATTTTGCTTCTGGCTATGCACACATTGATCCAAAAGTAGAGGGAAAAAAACACTACTTATTTTTACAGGCTTGCATATCCCTGTTTTAAGTTCTGTCTCACAGGCCTGCATATCCCTGTGTTAATTTCTCTCTCTCAGGCCTGCACATCCCTGTCCTAACTTCTGTCTCACAGGCCTGCATATCCCTGTGTTAATTTCTGTCTCACAGGCCTGCACATCCCTGTCCTAACTTCTGTCTCACAGGCCTGCACATCCCTGTCCTAACTTCTGTCTCACAGGCCTGCACATCCCTGTCCTAACTTCTGTC
>JABJVR010000095.1:9150602-9165933 GCA_025773905.1 Chitala chitala
GGGCCCAGCTGTGTTATGATGAGTGAGGGTGAACCCAGGCTACAGGGCCCAGCTGTGTTATGATGACTGAGGATGAACCCAGGCTACAGGGCCCAGCTGTGTTATGATGAGTGAGGGTGAACCCAGGCTACAGGGCCCAGCTGTGTTATGATGAGTGAGGGTGAAACCAGGCTACAGGGCCCAGCTGTGTTATGATGAGTGAGGACCAACCCAGGCTACAGGGCCCAGCTGTGTTATGATGAGTGAGGGTGAACCCAGGCTACTGGGCCCAGCTGTGTTATGATGAGTGAGGGTGAACCCAGGCTACAGGGCCCAGCTGTGTTATGATGACTGAGGATGAACCCAGGCTACAGGGCCCAGCTGTGTTACACATTTCTGGTGTCTTTTTTTGTTCTCACCGTTTGCCTGAAGATACTGAAAACAATGGTTTTGCTCAACCCAACAAAAGTGAATAAGAAATGGTGTTTTTGTTATAATAAAGGGAATTTCATGTGTGAATTATTATAAATGTCAGTGCTAATTGCCCAGATGTATTGTTCAGTAACAACTTCATTTTAACTATTTGCAGATTTCACAAAAAATGCAGTCAACACCTCTTATATTTATCAAACAAAACAGAAATCTACATAACTTAAAAACATAATTGAATGGATTAATGTATGTTGTGTAAGTAAATCTGTGACGAGGTGAAATCTGAGATCAATTGTGTGAAATAAAGCACTCAGTTTTGCATGTGTGAAACTGTAAGTGAGCATCTGTAAAAAAACTCTCTAAAGGACATAACATTTCAAAAGCTGTGCATGATTGAAAAGGAGCCTGTTAAAAGTTTTATATTGTTTCTTTTTTTATTACCTACTTTATAGCGTTCTGTTCCTTGACTTTGTACAAAGTGATACAGAACAGCTGTAACCCTTAGTCCATTTACACGGTTTGTGTGATGTTTTGTAGCCGTTTGTTTACACGGTACCACGTTTCTGTGGGTTTTTGTGAATTATTTATGCTAATCATGATCTCAGGCCGTACATGATGACATGCAAACACCGGCACTGAACACAAGCCAAGAGGCATGGTTAGTGTGTGTGTTTCACATGTTCCTGAGTACTGCAGTACATCCCAAAAACATTACAGGGTGTCTGGGATTAGTACAAGAAACTAATGAACTGGTACAAAAGCAGAGGGGATGCAGGGCAGATGAGCTTGGTTTTAACCTACAGGCGTGCCCTGGCCAGCAGACTCTCATTTTGACTGGCACCTTTTGTTTACCCTTCTACCGTTCCTATTTAATCTAATAGGGCATTAGCTAATTAACATGCATCAATGCTTGAACATTAAATTTAGACTTTAGGAAGTGGTACAACTGTAGAGAAGGGCAAACCTTCATGAGGTTTTGAGCACCATACAAGGGTAGAAACCATCGTGCTGTTTTTTTATGACCTCCCTGCTCTGTAACCCCGCCCCTTCCTGTTAATTGTCTCAATGAGATACTGTCTATGTTTAACAGGTGGTCATGTGACAAAATGACAAAAGCAGGACACAGAACCTGCTGTGGCTTTTCGGTGAGCCTGTCCACCTTCACTGCTGAGGTCAGAGTCCATACAGCACCAGCACCAGCACCAGCACCAGCACCAGCACCAGCACCAACTGTGTAACAACCACTGCAAGGCGGAGATCCAGCACAGCCAGACATTTGTGTTGTTTAGCCATTACCTTGCCAGATGAGGTAAACACAATAAACAAGGTACTACAGCCCTTTACACAGCCAGGCAGCCGCTGCTCCCACACAAAACGGATTCAGTTCTGTAATGTCTGTACAGCTGAAGGTGGAGTACATTACATTACATGTCACTGTTATCGTGATTTTGGAGCTAGAAGCCTTTCACTTCGACAGGGATATCATTTATAAAACGTTGGATTGTAACGTTAAGATGCGCGTACGCAAAAAAAGAAAAACTACGTACAAAAATCGTGTTTATAAAACTTGGCGTACGCACGAAAGCACGTTATTTCCACTTAATAAATCCCGCGTGTCTTATAATGGTGCACACGTGAACGCGTGTCAGATCCCACCCTGAATCAAATATGTCAATCACCCACATGTATATATAATAAAGAAATGAGATGGTGACGGAGAGAAATAAAGCAAAGAGGGATGGCGATGAGTGCGTAATGGAAACGCGGAAAACATTGACAGGTGTGTGTTCGGTCCGACGGACAGTGATTTGGGGCCGGTCTCTCATATCATAAACGCTGCTGTTATTATTACCGCGATTTTAAGCATGGCTTTTGCGCATTTGAAGAATTTAGTTGCAGTTATAAATAAAGTAGGCATGACTTTATAAATGAGACCTCGGGCATGTTCGCTTGGTTTGTCATTTATTTCACTTTGACTTTTTGACGGGTTGTCAAGTGTATGTTAAATGTGTGTAATTTTATCATTTTGTTTCTGACATAATCTGACAGTATACTTAGAAAGTAATACATTTTTGCAGAAATCTCTGTATCAACACTGCTTAACAACTATTAACTCTGAAACTGATGGTCCTTGAAGTTTGTTCAAAAGCAAGTAAGACCTAAGAAAGAAATGTATATCGTTGTTCTTTACACATTATAATGTTCAAACAGTAAAAAAGTTCCAAATGTAAGGCTACAAATACTTTACATATTTTAGGGTAATGCATAGTGTTATGCGTAGGTAGATTGGACCATTTTCAGGGTAGCCTGTGTTCTGAGTCTGGCTGCTGAATGAGCCCCTCAGTGCCAAACCACTGGCTGCCCAGTCTCTGGACTCACTCACCAGCCCATATATAGATCAGGTTACTTTCACAGGGATCGCTGCCAAGTCAGCTTCATGTGGACAGGGCTGTAAATTGGAGGAGTAGAACCATGCAAGTTACAGAAGCTCTTCTGATAGCACGGTTTTATGAGTCAATGGAGAGCAGTATATGGGAAAGCTGATGCTCCATCAGCATCGGCTTATCTCCAGCTCTCAGCTGTGTGTTTGTAGATGTGACAGGCAGGTAAATACAATCCGATCGAATGAGAAGGCTTAGTGACGGCCTTGTGCTACTCTCCTCACTTCTACCACCATCACCCATCAGACTCTGGTTTGTACGACGTGCTCACGGACCGTGTTATCTGCCACTCGCATAATTCATAACTTCTTCACTGCACACAGCTAGGATTTCCTATCTAGTTGTTGAAAATCTCAAAGAAACTTGTGTAGAAGCAAAAGAGATGAGAAGACGGTGTACCTGCCCATGGGTGGGGGGTTTTTATTGGATCGGTGATGGGTACTGGTGGTGCCAACTAGTCTGCTCTTCACAGCAAATAAACTTTCTGTAAACGTGTTACCAAGATGACAATTAAAATCAAGTGTCCAAACAGATTAGTTCATTGGTTCGCCTGGTTGGTGTCAGCAGAACAAAGCAGTGATGAATGGGCAGTCCTGAACAGCCTTTCTGGCAGCCAGCACAGTCCCTGCCATGCCCCACACCGTGACCCAGGAGGCTCTCAGATGCTGCTCTCACTGCTGATGTTCACTATGGAAGGTGTTTCTTCAGTGTCTGGGGTTCAGAGGAAGGGGGGTCCAGTCACCTGGCAACTGACTTTGGATTCACTGGAGCACAACTTTCAGATTGCTGTAAAGTCTGATTCTGCTTCTGAAGACACAGAAGAGTAGCATGGCTGTGCACTGCAGAAATCTGTCTCTTTAGCAGGTGATGGCAGGGTGCCCTCTGTATCACCCTCTGGAGGTTTTTAGATCTCACCTGGGAAACCAAATGAGAGGATGGTGTTTCTCATGTTCCTCTTCAATATGCTGGCCTTTGGATTAAGCCTTTCATTAGACCATAACTCTGTGGGCCATCTGCCCAGACTTCAAAGACTTAATTTGGTCTTTGAGGTGTGGAGGGATATTTGCATCCCAGTGCGTTTAGCACTTCATTAAACACACAGCGATAACAAGGGCCTGAGTAGGAACATGCATTTTTATCAGTTTATATTTCAGCAGTTGTTGCAGCTGCCTCGGGTTTGACGAGCTACCGGTGTGCCTTAAAGTCCAGGAGTTTAGCAGGAAAAACAAACTCCATCTCTGTATGAACCTTTCTGATCTTTCACTTAATCCCTTCATGGAGGTGCAGGTCATGCAGGTCAACAGTCCTTAGTTCATTAGCAAAGTCATTTTTGATATGTAGACGTAGGACATACACACATGGACAAATTTGTTGGTACCCTGCCAGTAAAAAGAGAAAAGCACACATCTTTTTTTCATAATTCTGTTGAATCACAATTAAAAACCAATGTCTGATTTTCATTAGTTGATGTTCATTAAACTATTAATATCACTTTTGTCAGTTTCTAGTTATTGCAGTGACTATTGTGTGTTTTTCTTTTTTTTACTGGAAGGGTACCAACAAATTCGTCCACATGTGTATGTCAAACTAAAAAAAAGTAGGTACATATATAACCATGTATACAGTTTATTAACACGCAAATGGTGACTATGGCCTTTGACCTCACGCACCTATAGCAGCAGGTAAACATTACGAAGTGTCGTTAGGGAATGTTTTGCTCAGTGGAACATTGCAGCTGGGCTGCACACTGCCGTATTTTGACCCTGTCAGTTTGCCATTAGATTTAAAGAGGCGATTGTGTTATCAACATTTACCTGCAGGGTTGGAGGTTCAGAGCTGTTACTATGTGTTCATCTTACTTTTTTTTCTCTCTGCCTCTTTTCCTCTGGTTTCCTTCCTTCCTACAGCCAATAGCATGGGAATAAGTGTGAGTGTGTGTGTGTGTGTTATATTGGGCTAAAACTAAATCCAGGGTGCTGCCTGGGTTAATTAAGCGCTCTAATGAGAAGAGATGCTTGGCATCAGTTATGCAAACTTGGCTCATTTACACGTTCCTGCTGTGTGTGTTCAACCGAGCTTCATTACTCTGCCACAGGTGTAACTTCAGGTTTTAACAGCGTCTTGGCAGATTCAGTGCACTTGAAATAGTGCACCATTACAAACTGATGTATTAGGGGTGGGTTGTGCAAAGAGGAACAGGACATGGGTGGGAAATGATGACTGAAGGCCACGTGGGCAGAGGTCACGAGTGAATAACATGAATGACAGACGTGCCATAGTGCGTTAATGAATTTATTACCCCATTCCACACAGGACGTACAGCTAGACTGTTCAGTGTAAAAGTCATGTCTGTGCATCAAGGTAAACGATCCTTTGGCTCTGAGCAAAATGTGTCCAGCCCCCCGTGTGACCCCCGCCATGTTAACTCTAGAATATTTCAGGTTTTCTTCACTGTTATCCCTTCCATTGAACCATGTGTGCAGACAAAACCTAGGTGGGTTATTAGTTTTGTACCTTTGCACAACCTTGTGGAGTCCGTGCCAGCACAAACGCTGTGAGAACGTACCAAATATAATTCAGACATTTTTTCAAAGATTCAACTTTTCATTCTAATTATTGCGTGGAGAGAATTTCATGACAATTATGTGACATTCTGCATTAAATAAGATAATGCAATATACAAGCATTTTGAATAGTGGTCCCAAACATTTGGGCTGTGGTTAGATTTTTTTTCATAATTTTTTTCTCTTTTATTACATATTTTTTGTAAGGAATTCAGAATACTAACATGTTCACACAGATCAGTATCATGTTGGAGCAGCATGTCTGTGTAGCGTACATCAACCCAGAACGTAGACGGATGTTGATCAAACGGACCTGATCTCCAGTGACTGAACATGTTCGAACTTCTTCAGAAGGATTAAAGTAAAGTCGCGAGCCACAATAATGGTCTACAACCACCCCAGAAAATTGTGCCAAAGTCAAGGTTAAGCTTTAACAGCAGCTGAGGCTCAGCACTGATCCCTTTCACTGCATGGTCATGCTTAACAGAATAAACGCGTCGGTTACACATTAGATAAGAGACGGTATCGGGGTGAAGGGGTCCAGCGCACCCCATTCCAGCAAAGTCCCCATTCTCACATCCTTAGACATTCAACCCCGCTTTTATTAGGGACACGGGCTGCTAATCTGAGAATAAACCTCCGATTTTGTCCAACCCTGAGCGCCACAATTTACCTAACAAATTATTTAAAGGACAAAAGTGTTACCTTTTCATCCTGTACCTTTCAACTATGCAGTGACTGTACAAAGGAATAAATTTAGGTTTGGTAACGGTTAAAGTATTTCATATTTTAAAGCTATATTATCAAACGTACACGTGTGTAGAGCACAACGATAGTCAAACACAGAGGAGGATGATTTGACGGTCCAACACATCCGTGTGATGCTTAGTGTGAACTGCTGCTCCGGGGCTTTTTAATTTGCTAGAATCCATCGATGCAACAACACACAGAAAAACATTTAGTCTCTTTTGCTGCTTCTTCTTGCCCGTGAACGTTTAAATAAAATTGCTTTGGTTTTGGTGAGATACAATTGTCACGAGATGTTCTGCAACGCTCGTTTCCATCGTTATGAAGAAGTATTCTGTGCTTCACTCCATTGTACATCCCTACTTCTGTCCCTGTTATGTTCACTTACAGTCACAATCCACTGAGAGACATCTGCTGCCATCTAGTGACACAAAACACTGCAAGCTGGAACTGAGACTGCAACAGCTGCACAAGTCAGTTTTATTAACAAATACTTTCTCTGTGAAAGCTAAAGGGTGGATGTTATGACCATGGACATTGTAAAAAAATCTGGATTAATTAGCAAATAAAAAATTATATTGGGATTATTTAGAACCTCTGAATTATATACACACACACACACACACACACACACACACACACACACACACACACACCCCAAAAAAGGTTTCCAGAGAGTCAAGAGGCAGCAGGGGGCGCTGTTGCATTCACTCATTGCTACTGTCCTCATTGTCCTGCTCCTGTGCTTCCCCGTCTGTGGCATCTCTTTCTGGGTAGTTCAGGATCTGCCTGTTGGCCTGGATGAGGTATTGCTGCTGTTTAAAGTAGACCTTCAAGATGCCCTTGATGATGACAAAAACGATGCCTCCCTGTAACGACAGGTGAGGTAAAGCATAAGACAGGTAAATGGTGGTCTTTCTCAGTCACAGAACACACTCTCTCTCACAGTCTCTCTCACACTCTCACTCTCTCTCTAAAAAGTAAAGGATGGGTGGCTTTCACCAGAACAGTGCGCTGCAGGTTGGACGGAACCCTCCGGAACATGAGACGGCCGACCAGGTTGGCAATAGTGGGGAATACCAGGGCACCGCAAAGAGTGCGTGATATGGACAGGTGGTCACTGCCGTAAGTACCTTCTGCAGGAACCCGTGGTAGGGGCTGCCCAATTCCTGTAGGGGCAATAGGGGACTTCAGACCACCCCATCTTAGTGCCTATGGTGTCATACCCCTGTAGCTTCACCATTGTCCATCTAATCCTAAAAACCACATTTAAAGTTCTTTTTTTTTTTTCCAGACTAGATGAGTGAAAGATGCACTGCACAACTACAACACGACAACCCCGGACCGCCCTCGGCCAATCACCAGGCACAATGCCCCCAGACCGCCCTCGGCCAATCACCAGGCACAATGCCCCCGGACCGCCCTCGGCCAATCACCAGGCACAATGCCGCTGAGCAGCTGCAGTTTGGCGGAGTGCTTCTGCCACAGCCGCACCACGTAGTCCTCCCAGCGGATCATCTTTCCCAGGACGAGCATGACGGGCACGGTGGGCAGCCCCATGAGCAGGAAGAGCGGGTCTGCCCTCTCCATCACATCCAGGCCCTTTTTATGTCCAACCACCTGAAAGGTAGGGGGGGGGGTGCACTTGTACGAGTACATTCTGACTGCTCCAGCTCTGTGGATGGGGCTAATGTACATCCATCACAATCTGGAGCGTGTGAAAGGAACGGCAATGGAGGACACACGGCAATTCCAGCTGCTGCTCTGTACAGGCGGTGAGTGGCACACACGCACCTGCATGACTGTGACAGCTCCGTAGGTCACCGCTGACCAATAGACTGTGCCCACCACTACTCCAGCTGCAGCAAACGGACTCGCCCTGGACAGAGCTCGGTCCACCTGCTGGAGGAAGTACACGAGGGGGCCTGGAGAGGAGCAAGCATCAAACAGAGCCATCCCTTTCACAGCCTCCTGAACTGGTATAAACCAAACACTCATTTACAGTTAGCTGGAGCCCCCCACTACATGGACACGTCCCATACGTAAAGATGAGAGGCGGGCTAGCTGTCCATACCCATTTTGGGGAAGATGATGCGGTACTCAGTGCCACACTGGGGGCAGCTCACAACCCCTGCTCCGTTACCCTTCTGTTTCTCATCCAGCCAACGCTGGAGGCAGGCCTGGTGGATCCACTTCGTGCAACCACGACAACGGCAGGGGCTCACCCACTCGGCCCCGCGGTCCTCACGCTCCGTGGCAAAGCACACCCAGCAGTGCCTGCTGGGACACACGTGTGCACGCACACAACACAGTCTACATTAGCAAAGACATGCATGTGTGTCTGATCTCTCTCACACACACACATGCACTGCCAGAAATTACAATTGAAGTATCAAAAAAATTGCATATTACTCAGTAATAAATATACTTGGAAGCAATCATTTAAGACCAAAATCTGAACGTTTACTGGTGAGGGATGCCAAAATGCATACCAATTAATGGTATGCATTTTGGAATCCCTCATTTTTAATTTAATTTCATTTTTAACTAGACAAAAACTGCTTTAGGACATTTCGGGGTAACCTCAGGCTTCGTTAGGAGCACCAGTTTACCCATGAAGCGCTGGTAAAACAGCAAAGACGTGGTGATACACAACTACAGACCAACTAATTAAAAGCTAGTCGGACTGAGTGTGCTCACTTCTCAGGGGGGTCCTCGACTGAAGCCATGACGAGGTCTGTCCCCGGTGTCCGGATGACCATGCGTCGGTGGGCAAGAGTGACCGGGTGCTCCGCTTCAGTGCGCGTCCACGCCCGCACCTGGAAACAGGAGGTCGGGAGGTAAGCTGGCTCGTGCACAGGTGAGCCTGCGCGTGGACAGGGATTTCAGACACGCGTGTTAAACACGGGTCAGTTTCACTGATAATAACACAAATATGTAACTTCGCAACACGACAACCTCTTGAAATAATAATGTATAATAATGTAATTTAGCGGCTCACGGCAGGTGTGATGACAACACATATCACACACAAATCTTGTACTTGCACACCCATGACGCGCTCATCAACAGCTGCCAGATCAGAACCGCCTCCATGTTTTGAGTTTTACACAAACTCTTCAGTAAAGTCGAACAGTTAATTATCCGTGTAAAATACAAAGCTCTGATTAAGTGTTTGGTGGGCTGCAGGTTGCTTTATGAACTTTTGTAAGATGCGATAACAGCATACATTTGCGGCCCTTAATTATATACAGAATCAAAGAGTTGTTTTCGGACAGAATAAAACATGAAGCAGCTAATTTGCTAGCTGGCTAACATCAATCTCTGCCCCGCTGTACAAGAAGTAAATAATAAAGACATTAGCGGAACGTACAATAATGTATATAGCTAAAAAAAACTGAAATACCTCGTTTAAAAATATTTTTCTGCATATAAAAATGCGCTGTAAGCACACAGTGGTTATTTTTGCTGGTATTCCTCCTGCTGTTGTGACATGTAATCACCTTCACCTCGTATATGTTGACAAGCGCTGGAGTCGGCGGACAGTAAATCACTTCCTGTTTCGCACTTTGTTCTTAAAGGGGACACTTTGTTCTTAAAGGGGAGGTGTCCACATTCAAGAAAATGTAATTTTTAAACTTATTGCCAGAAGGCTGAGAAGTTTGAGCTGTAGCTGTAGTCTTTCGTTTTGGATCGAACCCTCTTTCAGTATATACATTTTGGACAAACCCATGCGCGAAAACAGCATTTATTTATGGAGTTTGGGGTTCATTATTATTCAACTGGGTGAAATCATTTTAATTTTCACTGCTCATGTTTTGCTGAACTCCCTCCACTAAAAGTTAATTTGCTGTTTTCTTAAGGCAATAAATAAACTCGTCGTGCAAACATACTCGTCTGACGCACGTTCTTGTTGCCAAGTGTTTCTGCAAAGGTGTTGTGTGAATTCCAAGTGCTTTTCTAATCCTAATTGTTGTTAGAGTGGCGTTAATTTCATACAGTACCATGGTTTTTAAATAAACCATTTATCATCATTATCATTCACATGAATTTCAGTGAGAAACGTGATGTAAATTAGATGTTCCTCAGATATACTCTGTGAAAGCTATTCAGTTTTTTCTATTAGTTTTAGAAAATGTAACAAATTAATGTTTATGTCTGAACAGAATATCTTATAATCAATTTTAAACGTCATCATCAGCATCAGAGTACAACACACGCACGCACACACACACACACACGCTCGCATACAGACACATTTACATTTACACACACGACATCTCATTTTATACCTGCAATTTTAATAACAAAAAATAATACACAGTTGTTTTAGACAAGTATTGACAGACGTGCTGAACGAAAGGTGGAAATTCGGATGCTTAAAAAAATTAACAGCACTTTTCACAGGGCGAAACACCAACACCTTTACAGCTCAACATTTGCACGCCAATTATTTTTTTAAACACATATGTACATAAACACATAAGCAAGAGTACTTGTTAGCTAGTTTATTTCTGTTATAATTTTCATCAGACCACACGATTCAGTCATTTTACCCGGAAAAAAATTACGTTATACGGAGAATGACAGCGTAACGTTTCTTCGCACAGAAACATGGCTTAAAGTGCCCGCCCACGCGTTTGATTTATTGGTTACTACACGCTTCTCGCGGAATTACCTCACTTTTCGGCAGTAACAGCTTCTCTGATTGGGTTATCCAGCTGTCTGTCAAGATGGGTCAAACCTTCCTGCAACCGGTTAGGTTGACGCTTTGAGAACCGCTGGCCGAGCGAGCCGAAAGTGACAGTGCTATTTTACATGTTTAAAACAAAGCAGAAAAGCACAGCGAAAAAAATACTTAGCAGCAGAGTCCGTAACACTGATATCTGGTCATGGAGTCCTATGACATCATAGCGAATCAGCCTGTTGTGATTGATAATGTAAGTACAAGATGTCCACATCCACACCCTGCTGCTAAATGACCATTGTATGGAAGCTAACCAGTTAGCCATCGAGCTAACCTCTTGTTGTTTACGTTATCCTGCTATGGGTTTTATATCTATATAAAAACAAATGTGTGTTGGATTACGGGTTAAATGGCACTATAACGAAGATATAAAAGCCGTGTCTTCATGTAATTATCCCCGTTGCTGGTGCATGTCGATTACCTGCAGTCATTGTCAATGAGACGTCGTTGTTTTTACCAGCTGGTTATATGGTGATTCATCCTACGACATCAACACATCGGCTTTCTCATTTTCTGCATTTCTGTGATGTGTCGTTGAAAGCCTTTTCTGTCGCTGCTAACGTGTAGAGTTTAATATCCGTTAATATTGCGGTGTTTGCTGGAGCCGGGAGGTGTCCATCCAAACCCCGCCTTGCTGTGCGGCCGGCCGGCCAAGTCGGGCTGGGGCTTCGCTCGTCGTTTTTAAACCTCACACATAAAGAGCTTCTTAATTACGTGTTTTAAAGCGTTACGGAATTTCTACGTAGGGCATTTCTTAAATTTTATTGTAATAAACTCTGACGTGCTCGGTCACCAGGTTATGCGTTAGTTACAACGATGACAGTGAGTTGTGGGTGTAAGCCTTACGAGGTGTCAGTAATTTAACTCACTGAACTGTTTTTTTTTTTTTTTTTTTACATGGTTCTGTAAATAAATACCTGTATATAGGCACCATCACAGTTAGCACAGATGATGGTCTGATGGGCACTGCTAAATCTGTAGTAAAAGTGTGAATTTGTCAGATAAGTGTCCTGTGCTGTAAAATTTTTGTGCTTTGCATTCGTTAATTCCGTATATTAGATAAGATCTTATATTTTAACGTTGAAGGAATAAAGCAAACGCACGGAAACTGTGATTATGCATTAGAAGTGTATAAATCCCCTCATTCAGCCTCAGGCCCTGTCTCATGACTCTGAATCAAAGACAAGTGTTGATGTCCCTGGAGAAGATGATTACAAACAGATTGCAGTCACGTGCATAAGCAGCATTTTTGTTTTTCTTCGTCTTAGGGCTCAGGTGTTATCAAAGCAGGGTTTGCTGGAGACCAGATCCCCAAATACTGCTTCCCAAACTAGTAAGCTGGTTGATTCTTTGTTTTCTGAAAGAACAATTCGGAGAGGGCCTTGATGAGGTGCTTAAAGATTCTTTCTGTGTGCCTGCTAGTGTGGGCCGTCCCAAGCATGTGCGGGTGATGGCAGGCGCCCTGGAGGGGGACATTTTCATCGGCCCCAAAGCTGAGGTATGGTGTTTCACTGCCATCACACTTACAGAACCTCTAATGAAGAGGGACTGCATTAGCAGCCTTGTTTTGCACTGTCCTGCCTGGTAACTTGCAGCTGATGTTATAAGGGTTTTGTTCACAGGAGCACAGGGGGCTTCTGTCAGTCAGGTACCCCATGGAGCACGGTATTGTGAAGGACTGGAATGACATGGAGCGTATCTGGCAGTACGTCTACTCCAAGGAGCAGCTACAGACCTTCTCTGAGGAGGTGCTTGTCTTACACACACACACACACACACACACACACAGAAGGAGCATTGATAACCTGCTAAATGTACTCTCGACATTTTTTTTTTTTTTTTTACAGAAAATTTATTAAAGAACAAGTTTTGCCACAAGGTTTAATTTTGTTTTTCTTGGTGCTCCTACCCTTCGTGCCCTGTGAGAATTGCAACTGCTATTTCAGAGCCTAGACTGGTCCTTCTGTTCACTTTGTTGCCCTATTGTGGACTGTGTTTCCAGTCTTCAGATTGAGCGGAGTCTTGTAGAGCACATGCCGGTGTTTCCTAACTCCTGTTTTGTTTAATCTTCATTGCAGCACCCTGTGCTTCTCACAGAAGCTCCCTTAAACCCCAGTAAGAACCGGGAGCGGGCAGCAGAGGTCTTCTTCGAGACGTTCAATGTGCCAGCCCTGTTCATCTCCATGCAGGCGGTGCTGAGCCTGTAAGTTGGAAAACGTGCCTCGTGTCCTGGAGTTTGTCTTTGTGGGGAAATCTGTATGCTCCAAAGTTACACCTATTTGCTCATGAGCAATGTGCTGGTCTTTCCATCTGGAAAATATAAACGTAACCTAGTGCAGTAAGATATTGCAAAGTAAATGTCATATATATGGAGAGCTGCTTATGGCGGAGGTAGAGAATCTTACCACCTGGTCGAGGTAAAATGCACTATAGACTGTATAGACTATAAACATGATGACACTCCCTGCTCCTACACCCTACAGGTACGCCACGGGCCGCACAACGGGCGTGGTGCTGGACGCAGGTGACGGGGTGACCCATGCCGTGCCGATCTACGAGGGCTTTGCCATCCCCCACTCCATCATGCGCGTGGATATCGCTGGGCGTGATGTCTCTCGATACCTGCGGCTGCTGCTGCGCAAGGAGGGCTACGACTTCCACACCTCGGCCGAGTTTGAGGTGGTGCGCACCATTAAGGAGGTGCGTCTGAGAGACACGTGGGCTGCTCACGGTTGACATGGGCGGGGCTGTTCACTAGGCAATATGGGTGGGGCCGATCACAGGGCAGGGCTGCAGATGGGGCTGGGTTGTTCACAAGGTGACATGGGCGGGGCTGCTCATGGATGTGCTGTTCACAGTTGATATGAGTGTACCCTAGCTGAAGGTTAAATAAACAAAAAGGTAGTCTTGCTTCAAAAGTGCATATTACATGCATTTTTTACATACTTGTGTGCCATGTGTCTGGACCAGTTCAATTTTACCAGTTAAAGTGCTGCAGGCAGTTCATGGTGTTGTTTACAGGTGTGTCTGTGTCACCTCTGATGTGTTTCTGTACTGCCACTGTGAGGTGCCTGCGACAGGCTGCTTCACAGCTGCTGTGTGCGAATCCTAGGGTAGCACTAACATGTAATGCCTGTGTGTTTCCTGCAGAGGGCCTGCTACCTGTCACTGAACCCTCAGAAGGATGAGACACTGGAGACAGAGAAAGCACAGTACACACTTCCTGATGGAAGCACGCTGGATGTCAGTGTTGACTCGTTCACTCTTACAGCTCACACAAAAATATGCGCAGAAATAAAATATGGTCAGCTTGTGTGTTTATATTGTTTAATGGATTTTGCACTGAATTTATGAAGGACCAAATAGCAGACACCCTCATTGGTAATTGGCACGTCATTTTTGTTTACGTTCTCATGGCTGCTGTGCATCTGTGTGGAGCATTGTCTTCAGACCCCTCTTTACTCAGGCCCTGTATTGCAGATCGGTCCTGCGAGGTTCCGTGCCCCGGAGCTGCTCTTCCGGCCAGACCTGATTGGGGATGAGAGTGAGGGTATCCACGAGGTGCTCGCCTTTGCCATCCAGAAGTCCGACATGGACCTGCGGCGCACGCTGTTCTCCAACATTGTCCTGTCTGGAGGATCCACTTTGCTGAAAGGTGCCCCCCACCCCTCACAAAAGACTGAATTCAATTGCGCTGTTTTATCTTGTATTTCTGTGAAACATTAAAAGACTATATTATCCTTACACACACTGATAATCAAGTATTTTTATTAGGGTTGATTTGTACTGTTCTCCTTACAGGTTTTGGGGACCGGTTGTTGAGTGAGGTTAAAAAATTGGCACCTAAAGATGTAAAAATAAAGGTATGTAAATTGGAAATTAGTGTGTGTTCTAAAACCTTCTGATTTGACTGATGTGTGACTGAATGTTTACCACTGTACCCCAGATCTCTGCACCACAGGAGCGGCTATATTCCACATGGATTGGGTAAGTCTGTGTGTGATGTATCCTGTAGTCGTTGTAACCCTGCATCCCAGGCTGTCTCCTGTTGGCTGTGTGTGTGGTGTTTCCTGTAGTTGTGTGGTAACCCTCCTCTCTGTCTGTCTCCTGTTGGCTCTCTACAGAGGCTCCATCCTGGCCTCACTTGACACTTTTAAGAAGATGTGGGTGTCCAAGAAAGAGTATGAGGAAGACCGAGCACGCGCCATCCACAGGAAGACCTTCTAGGGGGGGACACATTCTCTCTGCACCCCAGCCCTGGCCCGGTTCACCTGCTATGTCTTTAGCTATGTGTCCTTCCATGTTTCTTGGCTCCTCAGACAAATGGAGCCCAGTTCCCTAGCGCTTGAGGGGGGGGGGGGGGGGGGGGGGGGGGGGGGGGGGGGGGGGGGGGGGGGGGGGGGGGGGGGGGGGGGGGGGGG
>JABJVR010000095.1:9166033-9222330 GCA_025773905.1 Chitala chitala
TGTGTGTGTGTGTGTGTGTGTGTGTGTGTGTGTGTGTGTGTGTGTGTGTGTGTGTGCGTGCGTGCGTGCGTGCGCGTGCGCTGCTTGAGACAGTGTTATTAGCTGGTATTGCTTTAACTGGTCTGATCTCAGCTCAGCAATGTTATGTGACAATAAAGTGGTGAAAAATTGATACAAATGTCATTAAAAATAAATGCTGAGATGTTGCATGAGCTCATCAAAACATTGCCATAAATTTTTGGTGATGGTTGATCATTTTATATGTATATCCCTATATGAAACAAGTTGCAATGCACTGTGTTGTGTGTTCTGACACCACTCTATCAGAATCAGCAATTGCAGCTACAAGAGCTCTATATAGAGCGGTGGACCCTTACACTTCAGCAGGGTTGCAATAAGACAGTTTGAAGATGAAAACCAGGTTTAAGACTGAGCATAATGCCAAGAGTTTTTTGAAAGGGCAACATAGAGAGGCCCCCTTTCAAGACACAGTGGTCGTCCACTTTGAACCACTGTTATGTCTCAGATGCATGCTGCAAAACTGTGAGAGCTGCCAAGTGAGTGACAGTCAGGTACCATCAGGTTGCTAAAGAAAAGAGATCGCCAAAAACATTAGCTAATGCCAGTACAAATCAGCATAATAAAAATAGGCTTTATATAATTGTAACATCATATACAGAGGGAGTATCTATGCAATGTGATAAATTGACCTGATTTTCGCATGTACAGACAGATTGCCTGCACCAGCAGTCTTCCTTATGTGTGTCATTCATATATTGTGTCACTGAGCTTGCAGACTGCTAGCTGCTATAAAGGCAGCACAAATCAGAGACATCACAGCTTTGCGTCAGGAATGAACACATTTATCTGTTGTGTGTTGGTGGGATGTGTCACCTGGCCTTTCTTTCTTACAATGGTTGCCTTTTATGAGGCTCATCGGTCTGTCGGTCATTAGTGATTGGCTCATCAGTCTGTCAGTCATTTATGAGAGTCATTGGTCTGTCAGTCATTAGTCATTAGTGACTTACAGACCTACTGTACAAAATCCCTGTGTAACCATTCTCATCACCTTTACACCTGTTTGCAATATGGGAAACACAATCCTCACCTTACATTGCCCTGTCTTACCCAAATCACAAACTTTATCTACCGTCTTTCATTTAATTACTGCATTATGTTGGTTTCACAAGTATTAAAATATCAATACTGAGGATCAATTTCTGAGTGTGCATAAACAGTTGAACCTTGTTTGGTGTAGATGATGTTTGAACCACAACTAAGCATTTCATTACTTTCTACCACTAACTACAAAAGTTAAATCTGTATTAAATATCTCAGCCTTTCTCTACACAAAAATCAATCACCATCGATTAATGCAAACAATTAAAAAGTTTTTTAATTTTTTTTTTAATTTGCAAGTGCTAAAATTAACAGTCCATTTATAATGACTGTCTTCAGCATCTTTTCAAAAGTATAATTTATGAACAAACTTTTCTTTCAAGGGCATTTATAGAGCTGTTTGTTTGTCCCTGGTTTTCATTTTCAGTGTGAAGTCATTTAATATCTTGTCATTTCCTATCAATCGTAAGTTTTTTACTCATTGTTTGAAAAGTTGGTAAATGCGTTTTGAAGCTCTGCGGCTTTCAAATGCACATTTTTTGCATGTTATTGAACAGATGGCACAAATTTCAATTGGTTCTTGCAGATTCTGAGTTTTTCACCTTTGTGTAACTCTTTGTGTACCCATACTTGTAAGCATGTAGTCACAGTTTAAGAAATTAAAATTTACACTGACTTGTCCTGTAGCTTCATATAAATGAATAATCTGCTGTTTTTATGGCTATGTTGTCATATTAAATATACATTCATTAGATTTTACTTTGATATTGTATCTGTTACTTATAACACAATGTGTATATAGTATATATTATATACTCAGATAGTGCAGTTTAGAAGACAAACAAACACATTTTTTTTATTCTATGAAATAAAACAAAACTACGTTGTTGCGCTTCATTTTATTTTTCATGAGGAATTACAAGTGCTCATTGAAATACTGCACAGTTTAATGTGAATTGCCAGTTCCTTACTGACGAAAAAGATAATTATTTCAACATTTAAACATCAAAGCTTGGGATTTATATACAAATAGGTAATCTATAAAGGATATATATTTTTGAATGAATCAAATGTATGATGTGCATTTGTTTAATCGTTATTACAATAATGATTTTTCTTTTTCTCTGTTTAATAAATATTTTTTATGGTGTCCTTTTGTCTTCTTACAAAATCCAGTGGTAACAGATAGCTGTAACAGGAAGATTAAACGGGAAGGCTGCATGCCAAGCCATACTGTCCTGAGTAGAAAGGTTCTATCATTGTTATTATTATGATTAGCATGATGCTGGACATGCCAAGAGAGTTAGATTAGCTGTGGGCCTCAATAACAAATCAAATTCATTTCCCATTTCCAAATAAATATTTATCAGTGAGGTGAGTGAATGCTTCGTTAGGCCAGGTAATTTGTGGCAACAGCAATAAGAGCACCCTGGAAGGTATCCTGAACAGTTTGCCCTTCAGGGTTCAGTTGCTGTTACTATGTTAAAGGACTGGCACTCATTTGTGGCTGAGAGAGGCAGAAGAATTAGGTTTGTAGAGGCCATCACTTTCTGTTCTGTCCACTGGGAAGCTCTTACTTTCATCACAGCTTTTCATTTGAAAAGAACTGAAACAAATTAGCCATTATTAATGACAGTACAATTGAATAATCAACACATATTTGCCCTTAAAAAACAATATTTTCACTCACAAAAGGAAATATTATGGTCTTTATTGTAAATGTGTTACTAAATAGTAAAGATGACACAGTGACGTAATACTGACAAATATTTAACAAACATGTTTATTGACTAAAATTTGTGAATTGCTATTTAACGTTTTTGAACTGGACTATCAAATATTTTAATTACAAAAATTATAAATAGAAAAACTATATAAATAACTGAGACTTTGATCATCATCATCATTTTTTGTGATGCACTCTCCTTTATATAATCAAGCATTATTGCCTTACTACTTCAACATCACACACCAACTCCATGAGAAAACTTAACACCAACACCATTAATACCTTTAAAGGGTACATTAGTCCCGTTTTTTTACGTGCAATATCACATTCCACATTTCAAAGAGACATTATAAATAAAATAGTAATATTGCTTTAACAAAACTCTCCATTAAAAAATACAATAAAGTTCACAATTCTTTGCATAAAAACTTCAAACCATCTAATTTTGAAGTAATCTGTAAAGTGTAAGCAAATACATAAAGTTCGTGTGATGTGACAAAACCTCTAGCTACACAATCACTGAAATACTACCGTATCCTAAACAAATATGTTCTTTAATGTAAATCGGCGAGTTAATAACACTGAAAGGTAAAGTAATGGAATAAAAATATATAAATTTAATTTAAATTAATTCTAAAATACAGCATTCTCGTTTCTACTTTACATTATCACATAAGTGAGCTCTACCACACCATTTTGTTTGTATGTCTTAAATTAATGACATGTGGAGTATGTGGAAAAACTGTAAAGGTCCTTCAGGCATTTGGTTTGGACAGACGCACATGACGTCAGTTGAACGTGACCCGGACCTGTAGGTGACGCACGTTCCCGGATGTGGACGGGACCTTATCGTGCACACGCTACCCAAACATGCATGGGACAATACTATGCTGTACAGTAGGGTCTATGGAAAGTAGCTAACCAAAGGAAACCTTTAAACAAATAAACAAGAACATTACAGAATTAGGGAACACCTGGATATAGCTGCAATCTTGTGCAAGTGGGTTATAATCGGAACTGTTACCTACGATTTTAATTTTCCTTAGCTACCTAGCTAAATCGCACGAAAACTGTTTCATTGAACACGAGTCTTCTGTTTTTATGGATACACATTGCAGTTTAATGATTGTTTTAATAGACTGTTAGTATACATAGTTTCAGATGGCTAGTCACGTCATTTTAATTTGTCGATTATAATATTTAACATCACACATGAAACCCAAAAAGCATAGCAGTGTTTGGATTACTTATGTTACTTAAAAACAAGTTATTTCCATCCTGAGAGCTTCGTAAAGTATGAAGTTGTTAGTTTTTACACGTATTACAATGCTGTAAAAATTCAGTAAAAAAATCAGCGAAGTTTTTCATATTGTTGTATTAGTGTGATTTGATTTCGTCTGAAAATAATGCAACATGTATTGAAACGTGTATTGTTTCCATAGGTTTAAAAATTAATTTGTCATTTGTGACTATATGTAACGAAATTAAACAATTTAGATTAAGGACTAGTAGCTAAATGTGTTATAGTGGGTATGTGAAAATACACGTAAAAGAAAATGTCAACAACAATAATGCATTACTTTGTGCTGATTTCAGCTTTTCATTTTGTAAGCAATAATTAAATTTTAAGTGTGCTGACATTGTAAAAATATTCTTTCTGTTGCCTAATCTGACGTGAAACTCGTTTAATTAACAGAAAATTAAAGAATGAAAATGTAGTTGTACAACAGAATACATGCTTTATTTCCATATACTTTTCATGTGGAATACTCGAGCTGTTTGGATAATTTTTACAGTACCTGTAACAGAAAAGTATGCATTCAGTACGTTGTAGGATGTGATTCAGAGATGTACTTGTTATTTTCCAGTTATTCTTCATGTTATTAATATTTCTGAAGATTGGCACACGAAAGGACTATAACACTACAAGTCACCGTCTGCGTGTCTTCTGCTTTTACTGACTTCCGTGTTACTCAACCATCGTCGCGGTTTTAAAAAATAATAAAAACTCGAAACGGAGACAAAATTGCAATTGATCTGGAAATCTTATCAAAATATGTAGGGTAATAAAATTATGTACACTTTTTTTGTGGCACGGCGCGTTATTAATTTTAGCCGAGGAGGTGTAGCGTCAGATTTATTTACCGATTTGTTAAAGGGTAGCTAGGTGGCTGTCCAGACACGCTATTACTATTTCGGTGCGCACATGGGCTGAAAACTGGAATTAGTGCAAGCACAAAACGATTACAAGTCCACAAGAATTAGCTGATTTAAAATATGATGAATATTTACAATCGCGCAGTTGTATTTTTTTGTCTGTGATTGTAGTTAGGCTCACACTTTTTGCTCAGTTCTGATTATTTATCTATAGTCTATATACAAATACATTCATTTTCATGGGATTTCACTTCCTGACTCTTAACCCGCATGTCAAGCTGAGTTCGACTTGAAGGAGACTTGTTCTAACCTCGCTTTTTGGTTTCTTTTGCCGTACTACTGGATACGCCAATTTAACCTAAACCCCCTGTTGTATAATGAAGCACTGAGAAAGCAGGTTTGAATCTGAACTGGAATTTGGCGAGTCGGGTTATCTGTGGATCTGAAGACGATAGACCCCTCTTCTCCTTATTAGAGCGAAACCTGGCGTCTCCTCACAGCAGTTTTTCTAATGTTTTTAGGTTTGTGCGATTTTGCTAAAATGCATCACCAACAGCGAATGGCTGCCTTAGGGACAGACAAAGAGCTCAGCGACTTGCTGGATTTCAGTGCGGTAAGCGGTTGAACTTATAATACGGGAAAGTGAGATACAAAATAACGAGTCGCATGGTTACAGTTTCTTACTTTATGGATATCATAGCACATATGTTATTGTTTTTGATGAGCAAACGATGTTTAAAGTGATTTACTCAGCACTTCAGATATTTACTGTTAATGACTTGAATGAAAAAACGCATAAAATGTTAAAACTATAAAGTATTTTCCAGAACATGTGCGGAGAAGTATGATATTGCATTAGTAATCTTGTTGTTTTATAGATGCGAAACAGCGATTTGAAAATGTTCCCAACATCAATGGTAGTATATCTCATTTTAAGTATTTTTTTCTTATTTTACCATTTAGATGATCGAAATGTTATAGTGTTAGTTTTTACCTCACGTTTGTGATTATTGTTTTCTGACTGTCATTTGAATGAAATGACATTTCCATAACAAAATGGTCCAGAACCATGTTGGAGGACCTCTGAGATTTAATATGTGCTGATAGTGTTTCTGTATACCATCACTTTTTGCATTGTTTGGTTAGTGTCATCTTTAACTGAATAATTGGTGTCTATTAAATGTCTATTAAAATGCCCTGAATGTTGATTGCTTTCGATTGTTAAACTTTTACGAAGATGTTATGGTGCTGCTTAACTTGTGCATTTGGAGATTTAAATACTAGGTTAGTTAAAGCTAAATTTAAGATTTAAGGTGATATGTATGCATCGATTTATGTGTAGCTACGTATCGCAGATAGTTTGCTCATATTTTTTCCTTTGCCAGTTGTGCAACCATTGGTCATAAATTTTGTTGACTTAACGCCGAAGTGGATGGTCCTGCATCTCTGAACATTTAATTGAAATAAATGTATTCGTTACACTTTGTGTTTAGAGTTCAAAAACAGTTTCAAATAAAAAATGTTCAGAAATGTGTTAAAGACATTTACTACGTTATTACAAAATAGCGTTTAAATCATTACTTACAAACGAATATAATATACAAAAGATCATTGGTATTTGAGTAGTTTAGGAAATTAAAGTTTTGTTTGTTTCCTTTTAGATGTTTTCTCCCCCTGTAAGCAGTGGAAAAAATGGACCAACCTCCCTTGGAAGTGGACATTTTACTGGATCAAGTATGTTACATATAGTTTGCTTTACAAGACTGATGGTTGAAAATGCTCTGCAAAATATTGGTATAGTCTGTAAATTGCGTACCCAGGGCATTGCCGTTCTTAAGTTGTTGCAAAACGTTTGAGGTTGTTATAGGGGAGACTGGTTTTCCTGTTTCTGATTTTTCCTCCCGTTGCTGGTTAGCGAAAGGTGAATCTTGTTTCACTCGGGCTCTGCAGAGAGTTGTTATGTCACTGCAAGTCGCAGAAGCCAGAGTGTACAGAGTGTACAAATTTGTCACAGTGTGAACGTGGTGGGAACCGAGCTGACCGCATATCTTTAACGTGAGGTCACGTTTCCAGTTATTTTTTCATGGAAGTGGCAGCAGGTAAAAATCTTATGGTATAACTGCATTGTATATGCACTAAGTAATAAATGGTGATACGTTTGAATGAAATGGATTGGTCACTAGAGAAATTCAAGATGTCATTTAGGAATATTTGTTCATTTTTGTTTTCTGTGTTCATTTAATTTTTTTTTTTTTTCATTTTTAAAAACCATACTAATATATTTTTCCATGGTTTATTTTCCTACACCTTTGATCAGGTTTTGAATATTTTTATTTGGATGATTAATTTATCTAAATCTATATTATTTGGACAAATTTAAGAAACATTTGAAATCAGTGTATCAGTGTCTTGATAATAGTTTCAATGCTGGTAGTTAATGATACCTATTTTGCTAACTACTTGATGAGAAAATTTACATGTTTTTTGAATGATTGCACCTGAAAATATCCATCATCTTGTCATTGATCTGGTTTATCGCATTTTGCCTCGTTCATTTACTGCAGGTTCCTATAAAAGGTTTTCTGTTGCTTTTCTACACAAAGTATGCTTCGATTATTTCTGTTTGTGTTGTAAATGGGTTATGCTGGGGAAGGGATGCCCTCTGCAAGGCATATCATTGTCCTCGTTACACTAAGATTAGAATCAGTCTGCTGATCTTCCATATTATGTTCTGTTTTGAAATGTAAAATATTTTTGCTAGGTTTAGCTTCTGAATAATTGTCCATTGTGCAGAGATGCAATAAATTGCTCAAATACTTGCATTACATTTTTGAAGTTATTGTTTAATAACTTACATATATTATTACATTTCAGCTATGTTTTGTAATCCTATACTTCCTGGTGAATTGAATATTGGTCTAGTATTGTTAAGACAGTGAGAAAGGAAGCTGCCTGTAGCCCAGTAAAATGCAGTAAAGGGAAAAATTTATGGATACATTAAGAGATATACATAAACTAGTGTAAAATGGCCTATATGTATTTAGGGTTGATTGAGAACTGTTGTATTTATTTTCTTTTGAAAAGGACTGGTGTGTAGACACCCAGTGAGGCTTAGTGCCGTCTGTGCCAGTGTTGAGCATGTCAGAAATTTGGGCGAAAGCAGATAGGCTGATCACATGCCATATTTTTGTTTTCTTAATCGGCATGGCTTATTAAGTCACAGTTCAGAGTAAGAATATTTTAATATTCTGTTTCATTTGATGTACTTGCACAGGCAGATAAAGTGCTCCTCTGCAGAATGAGTGTCTCACGTCTATTCATTTAAATCTGGTTTGGTCATGCTTGCCAATCAAAGTGGACTGATTTCATTCAAGAGAACGAGCAGGCGAGGGAACCAGTTACTTAATACTTGATTTCTTCTCCATGCTGTCACTCCTTTCCTCTGAAAGGGTTTGTCTTGGTCCTAGTAAGCAGAATGATTACAAAAAGCTGTGCTGTAATTGTGCCTTGGGATTAATAGTTAATGGACATTTTAGCAATAATAGCATTATTATTATCATTATTAAAAGTAATAATTATGTAGATAATAACAACAAATTCAGGCTTATGTTTGTGCTTGTGGGACAATGCCAGACTGTTGTAGTTAGAGAAGTCGGTTTTTAGTTCATTGTTTCTGATGCACTTGGGGTGCAACTAGTGGAAAGTTGACGTAGATGAGACGGGAGCTGTAAAACTGCTTTTTTGTACAGTCAGGTTTTTGACTGCTTGGTGGGTGAATACCACCACATCAAACCCAGGAACGCATTATTGAATAATGTATTTGCTGAAAAATTTACTGAATGGGTGAGTGCTCTTTTGTGGCCTTTGGTGTCTATTAGGACCAGGTGGTGTTGGGCCTCCTGTAGTTTTGCCCAGTTTTGCAATAAAAACTACTTTTTGCAAACCATTTCTTAGGTTTTTGGCCTTCCACATGTAGATTCTTTCTTTTTAAAGTTTCTTACATCCTCCTACTAGCTTTTGACTGTTTGTTTTAATTAACTAAAAAAATTGTGATTATTTTCATAAAAAAATGAAGTGCCTGTAATGATCCAGTTCTTGCTCAGAAAAAAAGTATCTTTTCCCCCATGTTAACACGGTGTGGTCTTCACACTTCTGGTTTTTTTAAGGAAAATAAGCTGGAATGTGTTTTGTCAATTACTAAATTGGGTTTTAATTTGTAGTACTGTAATTGTAACACCATATCCTAAAATATATTTAGGTGCATACAAAAATATTTTTGTTATAGCGACTTCGACTTGTATAAACAGTCATACTTAGCATGGAAAATAGTGAAAAAAAAACACAGATGTTCTGTATAGATAGAGAGGAACACATACAGGTCCAAGGGTTTGGCAATGTTGCCACACAGTGTAAGGTACTAGGTCAAAAATTAGGAAAGAATCCTGTACTATACGGAAGGACTTCTGTCCATTTAAACGAGCTGCAGAATTAGACTGGCTCTATGGAGGATCTTTTCAACAAATAGCACAATATAAATGAGATAATGAAGCTGGCTGACAAATACAATTTTCTTTCTGTTGTGGCAGTCAGTTATTGTATGCAGTAAGTGCCTTTTGCTGGTACTGATATTGAGCTTGTAATATAAAACACAGACAGACCCTTTAGGAATTTTCAGTGAGTACTTTGGAATTTTTTTTAAGGGAAATAATTATGCATCTTGATGTGGAAGAGAAATATATGTTTAAATTGTTTAAAGGTAAACTGTGAAAGTATCATTTAAAATAAGTAAAAATGTTAACTGGACTTGTAATGGACGTGGTAGTTGAAAGAGTGTAAATGAAAGCAGGGGCCTTTAAAAATAATCAGAAAGAAATGGCTGTAATGGAAAATTGCTCTCTGGGACTGAATCCTGTCTAAATTTTCCCTGTGATTTGGGCTTAAAGCAGAAGTTAAATTGTGTCTCATTAAACTCTGATTGACGTCCGTACGGAAGTTTTATGTTAGCCTGGCTCCTCATCATCTTGCAGGGGCAGAGTAGCCAGGTAGTGCATTAACATATTCACAGTATACAGTATATGTTGAAGGTTATTTAGCTCAGATCGCTTCGTTTGCTTTAGCGAAAGGGGATCACGGATGTTTGTGTTCGTGGAGCACCGCTGAAGGTTCACAGAGAATTTTAGGCCCAAATCTCCAGCTAAATACGCGAAGCAAACGACGCTCTAGCCAGCTTCTTTTAGGGGTGTTAAAATATGACTTTAACATTTAATTATTTATATATTATCTTTTTTTTATAGACCAGATTGTTTTCCAAGGCAGCGAGGGACAACTGTAAATTGTGAAGTGCGGGGGGGAGTCTGCATCTGCATGCAGCAGATGCGTGAATCTTATTTTCAGTCGCAGTGTCTCTCCTTAGTACTTTACGCGTATCGGCGCATTCCCGCTGCCTGCGCTGCTACTCGCAGTGTCGGTTCCGTGTGCGTTCTATCATTGTCTAAACTGGCAGCAAAAATGCAGGTTTTGCCATCATATATTTGCAAAAATTTCCTTGCACATTGCCGAGCAAACTGCGGCAGAGCGCGTGCCGACAACCGTGTTAAAGTCCTGCTATTTTAGTAACGGGCCAAAGCTACGCAGCGCAGTGTTTTGCATTAAAGAGTGCCTTTGATGAGCTGTTTGGTTTTGCGTCGCCACCTGTTTTTTATTTGCTTATGCCGGCCATTCCTGTGGCCCTGGCACACTTTCCTCGGACTAGAAGAGTGGCCCCCTGCTTGTGAGTCTGCTGGAACACCCCTGGTGCCATCTGCCGTATGCATAATCCGGCAGCCGAGGGGTTAATGAAGCAGCGGAGGATGTAGGAGTGAGAGGTGTTGAAGGGGCCTCACACTCAGTTTAACAAAGGGGTAGCTGACTTAGCTTACCTAGATTTTTTTTTTTGTTATTACATTTAAGGTTTTACTTGAAATTTACTTTAGGCACATGATTCCATTTGGGAGGAGAAATGAGTAAAGGGCTCTTTTTTTGTTTTTGTTGTCTTTTTTTTTATTGCCATGTTTCAGTGTATGTTGGAAACAGAGAAGTCCCACCTGATGGTTCTTGGAATCCTTCAGTGGCGTCGTGGTAGAGTTTCTACTGAGATTTGGGGGCAAAAAAATAAGGTATAATGTTTATAGGTGATGACAGCACGTGAGGAGGTTTATTTGTTGGTTCAGTTATGTGCATGGTGAGCGAAGATTAACGTGACCCATGAAGGTGAAATGCAAATGTAAAAGCACCGAGTTTGTCTCGTCTATGTGAAATCTTGGCTTTCCCTTAAATACAGCTATATCAAAGTAAAAATTTCATTCTTAATGAAACGACACAAGGTCGTAGTTTTTTTTTTTTTTTTTTTTTTACTACTGGCAGAACAACAAATGACAGCTTCTCAGATAAATTTAATGGGATGGTTGTGTTGTCTAGCAGATGAACACAAAGGGTGTTCTGGAATGTGTTTCTAGTGGGAGAGCAGTGTCTTGCTTTCTGCATTCCACATTGTAGTGGAAAGGCTCATAAACTGTATACTGACCTGCTAGCAATCACAGTCGCCTCTTTACACCCCACACTGGCTTCCTGGTTGCCATAGTGTACTGCTATGTTTTCCTTTTCTTTGATTCCACTCTGCTGCACTGTGGACGCTTGACTTTTAACTTTATTAGGCTCCATTATTTAATCAGCCTGGTTTCTTTGTGAGTGAATGTGACTACATACAGTATATACGTTACATAGGCACTATATTTAAATAATCACACTTTAAGCAATATGGTGATGATGAGAAAAAGATGTGTGAGCATCTGCGCTGTTGGTATGGTTTAAGAGATGGTGTAACTGAGGTACTCTTTTGGCTGAGTGGCTTGATTTTTACATTAGCCTATATGTCACTTGTTCTCTGTCATGCCTCATTATAGCATACATATGGCATTCAGTAAGGTGTGCCAATGACAGAAGTAAATGTACAACCGCAAAAAAACAAACGGAGCGTCAATGGTTTGTGTTCACACACAGCGAAAGGCGTGTCTGCGCGTGACGCTAAAGACATCGTGACAAGGTTAGGAGAGGAAATTTGTCCTGGTCCTTCCTTTGTGGATAGTGAGGGATGGCTGAGGTGTTTTCAGGTACGCACCTGTGTTGTGGCAGAACATTTGTATATGCATTTGTATATGTGTACATTTAAAGTAGGCGCATACAATATACAAAAAACGCAAAACATTGAGAACAGTCATGTTTTGGAGTAATGGCCACCATCTGCCTGGTATATTTCTGTGAGGATAGATATTCTCACCAGTTACCGGTGGCTGCTATACACTTTCTCCTGCAGCGGTGATGGGACATAACCATCACTGTGCACGATCTCAGCTGTGTTAATCGAGCAAATGTTCTTGTCAAATCTCAGAAATTGATCAGTTAAAGCATAAATTCGAGACAGTCACCTTGCCAATCATGTTGCTTCGTGTGCCTAATTGGTGACACTAGAAAAGGTCTATAAGAGTAACACAGAAGCTAAAGGTGCATTTAACACACAGTCATGTCTTATTAAATTTTTTTAATTAACTGAACTGAAAATATCCAGTTTTCAGGTGATCTGACTAAGGTTTTCAGGAGTTGTGGCATGGTTTACACTGCAGGTTAATTGTGATGGCTTTTGCTGATAAGAGACTTGGGCTTCATGAATGTACTATAACTGAGATGATCGTGAGATTATCATGTGCTCTTTTAATCTACTTATTGCTTGTTGCTTTACTTGTTTCTATTGGTTTAAACCTTGCAGTGCCAAGTAGTCATCTTAAAATAGTCTCAAAAGCTGCATCTCTCTTAATCAGACATTGAAGGGCTTTACTCTGTTTTATTTGGTAAGGCTGTATGTGAAAAAAAGCTTCAGGATATGTCAAAATAAATTAGAAGTTTAAATTAACTTAAGTGTATGTGTAATGGAGGCAATCTAGTAAGGGTTTTGTAACATACCAAGTTAAGGAATTTTTTTAGAATCTTTGTTGTATATTCTGAGATCTGAAACAGTGCTGTGAACGTTTCATGGCATTACAATAACTTATTGCATTTAGTGGAACACCAGGTGACTAACAAAAGTGACCGTGTGACATCAGTTGTAAAGTAAACTGAGCCAATATTATGTGTTAGAGTGGAAACTGTGTGTTCCATGTTGGTTTGACACTTCACAGTATTTCATTTGTAATAAAACACTGGATGAATGAGTAATGCTTGAAAATACTTGTTAACAGACATGTTAGGCCTGTTTCATTTGGAACAGCCAAATTTTTGTATTTATTGTTTCACTCTGTTGAATCTCACAGAAATTTTACCATAATCCCAAATCCAAATCTAATCTCAGATAAATGATTACTGAATGACATTCGGGTAAGTGCCAGGAAACAAAAAAAAAAAAAAAAAATGTGTGATAGTTGAAGATACAGCCCCGCAATGATAATCTGTTGTGACGGTCATATGCTTGTAGCAATGTTTTACAGTGTTCTGTGTCTACCAAAAGAAATATCGAAAACAAAAAAATTATTGGTTTGTATTTCACCCCTCATGAGCATTGGTAATTTAATGAATTATGACTGAACGTTTCATTTGTGCATCAACTCATAAAACAGAGCTGTAATAACAGAGGGCCAGTTAAACATAGTGTGTGAAACCACATATTCGCCTGATGTTAAATCTTTAGCTTGACAGACTAGCAAACATCATTACGGCACACTTGCCTGTTTTTAAACCGCACTAGGTAAACTGGGAAAAACAATGGCAGGCTAATCATATTGCTGATGTAAAATGGTATATTCCAGAGATGGTGAATATTCAGGTGTAAAAGAAGCAATTTATGAAAAGAAACGGTGCGTACGCTACAGTTTGGAAAAATCACACAAAAACAGCCAACCAAAATTTTACTTTGGCACAGATGGCACTTTCAGCTCAGGCTTTATAGAACATCTGTCTATGTGCACATTAATGGTCCTGCAAGACAACGGGGAACGTGACTTATAGTTAACCCCTCCTTTGTCTGTGCATTATTTTCTTTCTCATGAAGCAGTGTGTCCTTTGACCAGTCAGTGTATTTATGTTAGAAATTATGTCTGAATTATTTGCACGTCTCTCTTTGTGTTTGTGCTTAAATGCGAGCCTGTAGTGTTTTAGCAGCGCTTCCTGCATCGGTGGAATGATACCAGGGCTGCAAGAAAGCTGCTCACGTACGACACGCCTCGCATGAAAAGCTTTGTCTGGCCTCGGTATACCGAAAAAGTGGCTATATGTTCATTCTTGTATCTGCGAATATTCAGCTCTGCCTAAGAGTCAAAAGAATGGGTGTACCTCCTCCATGTTCTGGAGCAACAGCCATGATTGGATGCAGAAAAGCGACACGACTGCTGCGAAAAACAGAGCGATGGGTCAGACTTAAACGGCGCAATATTTATTAGTTTTGTCGAATATTGCGCAAAATAATTTGTGTAGCACTTAAAGGCCGCTTTTGTGTAGCAGTTGTGGAATAGCGCTGCTTGTTCTGCATACCTGAAGATGCTGATGGGTTGGCAGCGTAGTGCGGTGTTCTGCACCTGGCCCATTTATTTTCTCTGAGCCTTGATTGGCAGGGGCCTACGGTTTGCCTGTCACATCCTGTATGTTTCAGGAGAAGTGGGTACAAAGCCTGCTCCTGAGTGGGTGCAGATTGGTGTGTATTTTTTATTTATTTTTTTTTTACATGATCTTAAATTTGTTTCTGCTTTTATTTTCTGATACAGAAAATGTGGTGGGGGTATTTTAAAGATCTTTTTGAACATATTAAGTACACTTGCATTGTTTTTGGAATATTTTTGGAAAAGGGTTTTTTTTTGTCTTTTGTCTAATATAAATTACCCTTTTATTTGTACTTGTTTGTGAAACATTTTTTTGTGTTTATCAAATATTAAAAGTATCCATGAAAAATTGCATGTATTCAAAGCAGTTGCTGTTTTCGTTTGCTGAGTCCGGATTTCAGACAGCATCCTAACACTTGTCTTCAGTCTGCACTTGTGATATTAGTTCTGATATAACAGTACCCCGGTTGGGTTCTGTTTCTGAAGACAGTTTTCAAAGGTATTGCAAAAATGGAAATCACTACAATCTGTAGGTAGAAATACTCATTTGTATTTACTTTTAAAGCTTGCCTAACCATTTTTGTTTGATGTTAGCATTGTGGTTTACTGTATCTCTTGTATAAGCATTGTTTTATTATGATTGCTGGTGTCTGGATTTATGTGAAGTCAAAATGAAAAAATGGTTTTAAAGGGATTGCTATCCATAAAAAAAAAAGTCATTGAGTTTTTTTTTTTTTTGTCCAGTTTTTAAAGAAATGCCTTTAAGAAGGTCAGCATTTCTCCACTGAGCTCTGGGAGGTTTTAATGTGTTGCGTTGTAAGCAGAGAGCACAATTTGCTTGTTTCATGCTTCATGATCAGTGACAGTGGCACGTTGCTGATTGTCCTATTCAGCCGTCAGTTTTCCGTCTTCCTCCACATTTTCTATTAATATAAATCTGCATACAAGGATATAATAGCCTTTTATCATGTCACTCTTTGCTGCCCACGTTCCTGTAATGTTTATGAGCGCTAATACGCACTCAGTTATGTTTGTGCTTTATACGTGCTGTTCTGAACTTTTAATGGTGCTTATGGGTAATCCATTAATTATCGCAAGCTATATTGACAGCCTGAAGGTCGAGGTTTACATACACTTTTGCTGAATTGATTAATGCAAATATCTGAACCATTAAAAAACAGAGTTGTATACCATCATCTGTTACTGTCATATGTATGATGTATGTGTAGTTATAAGACAAATTTGTGCTTTTAACATATGCCACTTTTGAATGTCTGTGCACATTAAAAATTCTTCATCAGATTAAGGAAGCTTTATTTTCTCATCTTTTTAAATCATTACCACTTTGCAGTTGGATTTAAGAGAGAGACTGAGTACGGAGTAGAGTCTATGAGATGAACTTGTCATGTTTTCAGTTTCTTTGCCAAATTTCAAAAGCAAAAGTTAATGTTGGCCAAATATAAAATTATTAAAATTATAAATTGTCAGTAAATAATTGGCAATACATTGAATTCTGTTTATGTTTATGCATTGAACGTTCGTCGTTTTATGGTTTAATAAAAGTGATGTGACCAGGGTGTCAAGTAGAAGTCTCCGTTACCATGGCACTGCCTTTGGACCCAACACAGTAGCTTGGGACCAATTTTCAGCATCGCAGGCATTCAGCCATACGGTGTGGAAACATGTCAGACAAAAAAACAGCCTACTTTGGACAAATGCTGTTAAAAAAGGAAGTAAAACATTAGTAATAAAATGGAATAAAATAACAGTCAGCCATCTCTCACTCAAATGAAAGTTTCATATATTATTAAGGTTCAAACATTTGTGTTAGCACTAGCAACCAATCAGATTGCAGATAAAACACACGATAGTCTGAGAGTATCTTTTGAAAGTATATTTATAGAGGCTACATGCAAGGGCAAAATCCGACAGAGGCCAGCATTCACAGATGAAAGAACAACCTTAAAAAGGGAGAATATAAAGATACTGAATAAACTAAAGGGAAGTCTTATGTTTGGAAGTAATTTTGTATTGTCACTGACAGAAATTGCAGCTAGGTTCCATTTGTTTCATTTGATAAATTTCAGGATACAGTAGCCACAACGTATGTATCTTGGGTTTAAAGAAGCATGCGTAATCTTTTTAAAATTTGATTACGTGTCAATTAATATGTATTTTATCAGGCTATTTATCTAATTTGCGTAGTGTTGGCTGTTTTATACTTTTCTTTCTGTAGCCTAGAGTGCTACAGTGGTAGATTTTGTTTTATAGCAAGTTTGTGGTGTGTTAGTTCTAAGCATTTACTACCTTTGTCAGATTTTTATGAAACAGTTAATTTTATTGGATTAATCTTTATGAATCAGTTCTTAGTCAGTCAGTCAGTCATCTTCTATACTGCTTCATCCTGTTAAGGGTCGCGGGGAAGCCTGGAGCCCATCCCAGAATACGTAGGGCACAGGGCAAGGGACACCCAAGGCGGGGCACCAACCCACCACAGGGCCAGTTCTTAATCAACAAATATAAAATTGTGTGAATGCAGGTAAAGTGTTTGCGGATTGGTGCAAAAACAGTTCTTTTTGGGTGCTGAGCTTATGTGGCTAGTTTTATAGAGGAGCAAATTCTAGTGGAATTGAATCCTGGTTGGTACAGGGTTTAAATATTAGTCCTGCCCAGACATGTAGTATGGAAATCTCATTTGGGATCATTAACTAAATTGTTTAATTGAATTAAATTTTTAATGTAATGCTCAATTCTTTAGAATATGCAACTAGAAGAAAGGTATGTAACATAAAAGCAAAGGATGTACCCTTCGAATGAAAAGTACATACAATGCAATTAGAACTGATTAAATATTTCCATGATACTATGCTGTATGTTGTTTATATTCTTTACTAGTAGAGATGTTATGCGTATACCGACCTCCAGTTCTTACCGGTTAAGTTGTAAGGAAATGACAATGTTACCAGGCCACGTTGTCAGTGTTCCATCTTACCGTAACGTTTTTTGTCCACATGTTCAGAGGGCAAGTAACAGCTGTATTTCACCTTCTCGCATTTCAAGTTTTTTATGCTTTTAAACTGACATTAAACTTGCGCAAACATCAATGTAAGCAGAGCTGTGCAGCATGTAGAAAATTTTTGCATTTTAAAATTTTTGCATAATGAAAAACAATATAAAGAATATCAGTGCATATTTAGATTGAGCGTATATGAACACAACTGGACACATGCATTTGCTTGAAAATGGGCCTTGGTTTGATATGAAATGAAATCTCCCCAACTAGATCCCTAGCTGCATCAAAGTTGCATGGATCAATAGAAGAAAATGTTGTCAAGCATTCTAAGAGGCATAAGCACTTTTCTGGACCTAGAAAGAGCTTAGGGAAAGTAGGGGTTATTATTTATTGGTTAGGACCAATAGGTACAGGACTGAAGTGTAGGTGCTGAAATGTGGGTGAAATTCTTGGATGAATGGAGGACACCAAATGACATGTAACAAGGCTGAGATGATGCTAGATTGTGTATGGGCTAGTGTGTCAAAGACTGTGGTTACAGGAAGGGAGGTGCAGCTGGATGTCCCATGTGGAGACCAAACTTACTGACCTGGGCAAAAGCAGGGAATAGATTGGTATTATTTTTCTGCTTGAGTCTTGCTAGAAGCAGGTGTGCATTAAATTGATGCTGTTCTTCTAAACAAGCTGCATGTTTTTATTGAACCTGTCATGTACTGTGTGGATTCTGAAGGAGGTTGTCAATGGGGACAAGTGATGTTGACAGACTAAGTAGTACTGGAACTGTGTTGCTCCCATAGCTGAACTGGTAAGGGAATTCTCTACATACTTACACCACAGGCTAAATCAACTCCAGTACAATGGATTAGCTTTCACATGATTGGAAGTAGATGACTATTATTATAATTATAATTGTAGACTAACTTCCAAACTTGGGAAATAAAATTGGGTCCTCTGTCATCAACAATGTCATCGGAGATATCATTTATGTGATAAACCTGTTTCCTTTGCTGAAAGCAGTTTTGGTAAAGTTGGAATTTGATATGCTCTGGAGAATCAGTGTCCATGATGCATAAGATGACATTGTTTCTCTTTGAGGAAGTCAAGTCAGTAATGAAGTTTGCAGCAACACACGTGTGGCCAGGGTCACTGGGGGGTAGGTAAGGGGTATACCAACTTTTGGGATTGTTCTTTGCATGCTTTATTATATGTATTGTAATACTTGGGGCATTCTCATATAAATAAAGTAGCATCTCTTGGCAAGTTTGGTCACTAACAACATTGTAACAATGATACTGTACTTGCTGTGCTGGAAGTCCCAAAACACGAACGCACTGAAGTACCACACAGTGGAAAATGTGGGCAGCAAATTCGGGTGGAGTGTGTGCAGGAGGTGGGGGGGTGGGGCTCCCTCTTTTTCCCACTTTCCACTTTGATAACTTTGATAGTTACCAATTTCACAGCAGCTTCTGTCTGGGATTTTTGTATAATTCACACTTTCTTTTCCCTCCTGAGTGTTCTTGGCTTCACTAGATATACCCTGCACTTTGGAGTTCTCAGACCCAGGTTGATACATAAAAATGAAATTAAATCTTGTTAAAAAAAAAGACGGCCATGCCTGGAGGGAGCCGAGTTGCTTTGCTGAGTATAGATATGGCAAATTTTCATAGTTAGTGAAAACCACAAAGGGATGTTTGTCTCTCTCTCCTGCCAATGTTGCTACTACCTTAGCACTAGTTTAACAGGAAGTAGCTGTTATTATCTCATACTTTATATGTACAGGAGTTAGACAGTGGGAATAAAAAGCATATAGGTGCACCATCAGAGGTGGGCTCAGTGTACGGCTGGGACACGTAGTCCCACACCTTCCTTAAAGGTATGGCTGAGTTTGGATAGCAGCAGAAGTACAGCAACTCTTCAGATATGCAGGCTTTTATGCATTATTTGTCCAGGAGAAACACTTGGATCCTGTTTTCAATACACTGTGAATTTTTTCAATCAAATGACCTAAACCTAAGAATCATTATGCCTTATATAGCTGTGTTTGGTTCTGGTTACTCTTGTACTGCTTTAAATGTCTTGGGATGCATTTGCAGTCCACTGGAGAGCAAAACGTGCTCGATGCTACGGATTTAGTATTAAACTTTTGTACAGCTTTACATTTTAATTATTTATAGCAGTTGGGTCTGCACCTGAGGAATGTGTTGGAAATATTATATTTGAATAGCTAACTAAATCAGAAACTAATTTTGATGCATTTTAACAATGTGTCTCCTAAGACGTTGTTAAGGAATGAACTGAAGACAGATGGAGCATGTATGAGCCTGAATGGTATAAGTAAATATTTATAATGCTTGTGGGTCACTTGGTCACCATTTGTCATATGAACACAATGATGTGGATTGGGTTGTATGTCCATCAGACGTCAAGTCTGGTAAAGACCATGTAGCTGAAAGTAATGGTAGAGGATTTTGACTATGGACACCGATCTTATTTAGTCATCTATAGTCTGCACACGGTTTCAGACTTTTGTGGGGTTTTTTTCTTTCTTGCAAAGATGATTCAAGCCCCTTTGGGGGATATGAATGGGCAAATATTGCCTGCTTAAACAATTTTCTTGATCATTTTTTCCTTCACTAGGAATGGCAAGATGTTGATAACAGCTTGCCTTGAGAAGGTGTTGTCTCTGACAAAATTGATAGTGCAGTCATAGTTGTGGTGTGTAGGCATGTTGGCTGCCAGCTCTTAAAACTGCTGATAAATCTGTTTGATTGTACAGAATGGTGATGCTGCTTTGTAGATCCATGCCCGCAGTATGAATGACACGTAGGGTGAGTGCTCAATATATTGGCCGGATAATTCAAACCGCAGGATTTAATTCACCTGAGTCTATAAGTGTCTTGTCTGCTGTGTGTTTTCTGCATTTGGATACGAGCACCATTTTGTATGGATGCCATATTATTCTACAAAAATGGCATTGATACAATAATCAGGAGAACCAGAGTCCATGAATGGATAGATACGTTTAAGACCAGGTGTATTTTAATTACGTATACACTGTATATCATTATGAGGTTATATTGAGAATTACAGCCAGTTTCTTGAACATACAGACCAGTATAACCAAAAACGTACTAACCATAAAGGAAGAGATTTTCTCTAAACTGTCTTTCTCCAGACTTGACAGGTCCGGTTCATTGAAGCTGCATATGTTGTGGTTTGAAGGTATATCCTCAACTGCTGAGGTTGGAAATGTGTAACCAGTGGGACCCCGCAGCTTTATTGTCTGCACGTAGTGGTCCTACCTTGTTTGATGGGCACTTGATGGGAATTGACTAATCAAGTAAAATCGTTTAAGCTTCTGCCTTACTACTGATATGTTATCTCTGTCTTAAGAGTATGTCAAAACTTTTTAATTACGACAAAGAATGATGTATGTGGCTAATATCAGAAAATTCAATAATATCAGAAAAGTGTGAGGAAGTAAATGGAGGCAAAGTAGAGTGAGCGGTGTGGTTTACTGGTCCCCAGTAAGGTGAGCTAAATTCCAAAAATATTTTTATACATATAAAACGTATATGTGTGCACGAACAGCTTCCTAACTAAACGAAAACAAACTTGCACAAAACAAATGACGCAAGTAGGTGTATCATTAGCTACATTTTCACTGGTCCAGTTTCATCTGCATAACGGTGTGCATTTGTCTGCCCTACCCTGCTGCTGATGGGAAATGTACAAGAAAAACCAATACCACCACGCTACTCAGTAATGCTTAAGACTATTGATAAAATTCTTATATAAACATTAAAACAAATAATCTCTTCTGAATTAAACATTTTGAAAGAATAGTGGAACATATTGTGCAGATCCCTATGCACAAATTCATGGTTTCCCTTCTGCAACCCCAAGTGGTAATACACCCACTTCCTCTCAAACAGGACAGTACCTCCTCTCTTCCTCTTTGGAAAGACTGCACTAAACACTGGGTAAGTAACCAGTTTTCACATAATAAATTATACATTTTAAATAATAGTATTTTCTTGGACTGTTTAATCTTTATTTACTGCAACATGGTACAAGCCGGCAAACTTTTATGGGAAAAAAAAACATTTTAGCCAAACGATACAAACTGCACACGCATCTCTTAAATAATCAATGCAAAACATTCCCTAATCAAATCATGTTTATTGCTGCCATGTTAAGCATTTGCGCTAATATATGTTTGGATTCACTAAGTAAAATGATACATTTTATCTTTTGAACATATTACCCTCGATTTATCTTGTCACTGCGTTAGCTACACTTTGCTGCATTGTTGTATCCCTGACGCAGCAATTAAATGTGAGTCCAGATCTCTGCCGTCTTTCTTGCTACGTTGTCTCTTCCAAATAGCTGTATAGGGCAAGGAAAAACCTTGCTTGTGAAAGCAACATGATGTATGCCAGTTTAGTTCCCTTGGCTAGATAACCTTACCAGGTAACCCTGTGCCTGGATTGCAAAGACACACGAACATTAAGATGAAGTTTATGCACTGTCTTGGGTTGTTGTCAAACAACCGTGGAGTAACTGTGTAAGAGTGACAGTCCAAGCTAGGAATAACGGTAACTGCTCTTGGCACGGTGGAGGAGGAGTCAGCATTGATCCTTCAGGCCCAGGATCAATGATTCTGGGCCAGTTGGTAGGAAGTGGAGTGCTACCATTACTTGGTGTGTTGCATTAGACACCTGTTTAAGCTGTCTGTATTATTGTTGCATGTGCTGCTAGTCAAAGCTGCTAAATCCATCTGACTTCCTTAACAGTTTTGCTTGTATACTCTGAACAGAAACAGTTGTAGGCTGAAACTCGTGTTTGTTACTCAAACTGAAAGACTGTGTATAGGTAACACAAAAAGACTGTGTATGGCTAACACAAAAAGACTGTGTATGACTAACAGAAAAACTAAATAAGACAGTTTGGTCTCAATGGGATGCAGTAAAGTAAATTAGTTGCTACAGGGTGAGGCATTCTTGTCTTGGTATGGGGTGGCTACTCAACCAAGGGCACAATAATGTGTAGCTTTCATTTGTTTTTCATGTGTTTTTGTCTTTTACCTTTACAGATGCCTTGCATAGCTTGGTGTAATGCAAATATACTATTTACCAAGACTCCATGTAATGTCACAATAATATTATCATATATGTGAGTGTTTTATTAATAAATTAGCATATACAAGAGTCGGTTAAAAACAGATGCATTACCTGATATGACACTCACATGCTCCAGTCATGAATATAGTCCATTATATGTTGTTTAAAAATTACAGCCATTTTGAAATATCTATTCAAAGACTATGTATAATTTAGTTAAAAAAAGACTTACATTTTTTTGTGCACACTTAAATAATTCATTAACTGATATCACTAGAGAGGAATCTTTGATAACCTTTTGCTTTCCAACGACAATAACACATACAAGTAAACCAATAGAAAACTATTGCACAAGTAAACCCCTTGCTTTGAGGTGAAGGAAATGTCATTCTTGATTTTATGATGAGCACTTGAAAAGGTGTGATGAGATGGGGTGGACCGAAGCCTGTAAACCATTTTAAAAGTATCCCTGAACTAAAACTGCCAGTGTGCCGTTTCATTTGGATACGCGAGTGGCTTCCTGTAGTTTTGTTACTGCAGGCCTTTTTTACAGGCTCAGTTCAACTCGAATGAGCATTTCATCATCTAGGGCAGCACCTGTGTTCGCTGTCAAGTCACAGGGAAAGAAAGACAAATGGGCAGAAAATGGGGACTTCTACCTTACACAAAAATGCTTAGTCTAAGTAGACTTCAGACTTTTCTGGAAAATTTTGCAAATTATATATATGTCATATTTAAACATTTAAAGGGTGGTTGAATGATGATGAAGCATTTAGACAGCCATTACAATATAATTACATTCTGATGTAGTTAGTTAGACACATGTAATTTGTGCAACATGGGGATGGTTTCACAAGAGCTTTTTTGGTACTTGATTAAAGTCTGGTGGGGTAAGTTTTATTGCCTTGCTGATGTATATGTGCTGTATCATTTAGTGGAAAGTCATCTTTAGTCAAATTCATACACAGTGTAAAGGAAAAGAAAAATGTCTTCTGTAGAATTCATGACATTGCTTATATATTTTTAAGAGACTTAATTCATTATTTTCATTACAATGGATATTCTAAACTAGTATGAGAAGTATTGCAGCAAATCATTTGTGAATGTGCATTTTAGTGTGTGTTCAGAGTGATTGTTCATAAATATCTTATTTGGGCAAAATTTGTTTTATTTGTGTACTCTGTAGTGCAAGTATGGCATGAGGCAGTTTCCAAGGTGGCGGTGTGTAATTTGACTACAGTGAAAATAACCAAATGATTACAATGTATGCAAGGATCAACATTTTTTTTTATACATAAACTTTAATATGATACTCCTCTTGTTTGTTATGTCCTAAATGTACTATGGAGAAGAAAGATGACTGTAGAAATTGAGAGTAGACATGAACCAGAAATGAAATATCTAGGCTACATGGTGTCACGTTTAAAGTCAAGGCAAGGCAGGTGTTCTTGTGTCAGTATTCCAGTAATTTGCATCCTTGTCTGCTGTGGGTTTTAAAAGTTTCAGTAAAGCATTTTGAGGCCTCCGTAAATGACACCGTTGATGTAGACGTAAAATGACATAATATCCCTTAGGTTTACTGTCCATTAGAAATGAAAAGCATAATGAAGTAAAGCTTGTCTTTTGCTTTTCTGTACCACTAAATAATTTGGTATGGTAAACATTCCAGCTTTGCTTTCAACTCCAGTTGTTCAGAACTGTAGCGAGTGACGGCAGGTTTGGTGTCACTGTCTTTTCTACGAATGTGTAAATAACGCCAAGGCTAATATGTTAATTTGAAGTATATGTAAAAATGCTGTGTATATAATATTGCAGTGTAAAAATCTGATGATTATCGGTTATTCACTGAATATCATGTAATGGAAATGGAGTGTAAAATGGCATTCAGGAACACTGGTCGATCTTTGCCATACACTTTTAATTATGTATTTGGATTGTTTTTTTTTTTTTGATGGTTATGAGATCTTTTAAGTGCTTAATTTTGCGTTTTTTGTGTAATAATGCCTTTCACAATAAATTTGATCAAAAACTTAAAAATTGGGCTGTAGTTCCAAGACTTAAATTTTAAATATGGTCCTGCACATAATCTTTATGATGTTTGTACTCCGAGAATAAGCATCTTAGTTTCATTCCACAGTGTTGGTTTTAAAAGTTTATTTTATTTTTGGGGTTTCATTAATATTATGAATAGATTCAGTTTTGATGCTTATTTCATAAACGTTTGAACAGTTGTCAGGATTGATGGAACAATCCAGGCAATTAATTTTGTAAGCATCTGCTCGCTTTTTTATAAAAAAAAAAATTTGAACATTTTCAAAACAGTCTGTATAAGTAGAGCAACAAATATGATCTACTCTTATCAAATGTGAGAATTTTTGTAGAGTTTAGTAATTTGCAAACTCTTTCAGACCATAACTTTAAAAAATATGTTTTATAATATTGGTAAAATGCACAAATGGAGCAAGAAGATTATTTGAATTTTTATATTACTTGTTGAACAAAAACACACCCTCGAAATGGGTTTTTTAAAACAAACAAAAAAAAAAAAAGTAATTTACAGCTAGTCTTTAAAATCTGTTAAATGGTTGCTCATAAAGTGTTAGTTTCATGACATTGTAAGTTAATGTTTCATATTGGGTTTTTAATAAAATCACAACAATAATAAAAGGCTTATATAACAATAATTGTAGAAGCCAACTTTATTCATCGTATTGTAAATTTGAGTAAATTTGAGGATTAAATAACTCACAAAACCATAACTATCTAGTTAAAAACAGTAGTTGTTTGTGATGATTAAATGGTTAATGTAGTTGTTGTAGACTGTTGTATAAAATTTAAATAGAGTGGCTATTAGTGCCAGTTAATTAAATGAATTGTAATGCTTATTATACACACATGTAGGCTCAGTGTTCGTAGACTGCTTTGAACTGCGCGCTGCCTCCTTGACAACCAGCTCTCCCATGGAACGTGTCTGTGCGGCATCGGTGCTCACCTTACTCATACTTATTGTGTGAATGTGGATAGTGTGTTTGAAATCTTACTGTCTGATTCACAAAGGCAGTTGTTGACATTTGCTATAGATCAAAGATCAGGAGAACTAAAATGCAGCTCTGACATATAAAAAGTCAGGTAAAAAGATGTGTTTAATATGAGTGTACAGTACTGTTTGTTTACAGGATGTTTTTATAAATTTTATTCTGAAATGGTGGGGGAGGGGATCAAGGTCTGTGACCTGTATATACTGCACCCCCACATTGTCTTGTATTTGGGGTGCTTATTGGTACTAGTCATGTGTGTAGTAGAATCCATAGGTTTGCCATTTTGTGCTTGTGGTATAACATGGTCTGAAAGAGTATTGTGGCCAACAAATTCATAATAATCATTTATTTGCAAAACACAATACAGTTAACCAGTTTCAACTTTAAATATGTTATCTCTGTGCAGTATTCTACTGAATATATGTTATAAAGGATTTGTAAATCATTGCATTTTGTTTTTATTTACATCTTACAAACTGTCCCTTTTGGAATAGGGGTTACTCATGTGCAGTGTCTCTTCAGCTTTTTGCGTATGTGCAGAGTACAAATGGATGAAATTGTAAGGAACGACATCTGGAATTTTATCATTTCTTAAATGATTTTATGGAATCAGTTTTAAATTATACTGATAAAATGATTAAGATCAGCGTAGTAAAACTGTCCATCATAAGTGAAATTCAAAGTTCAAACAGAGAAAACAGAGTTTCCCCTCCTGGGTGAGTAATGCCCAGATGTTCAGCCTTGCTTTGTTTTTCCTTTGATCTCTAAGCAGTGGTCTAATTTTGCAAACAATGTTGAATGAAGTTTGAGAAAATTCTGTTTTAACGTGGTGATGCAGTCTTTTAGAACAGGTACTGTTAAAGTTTTTTTTTTTTTTTTTTTTTTTTTTTGGGTGGGCTTTAGTAATATGTTTTGATTTAACTTGAACTGGAAAACACAAAGATGTCTTTGCTGCTCGTTAATCTAAAAAAATTGGTTTTAATTAAAATATATACAGTATATTTTTGACGATGCTGTATTTAATTCGTAGCCTCCTGTTTACCTCCATTGCCAGTGTTTTAGTCATTTTGAGGTGCTGCACTTTATTGGTTTTTACTGAACTCACTTTGTGATCAAACACATGGCATCCAGGTGTGAGCGACAGGAAGTGTGAAACGCAGGAGAACACAGGGGGAACAGAAACATGGGGAGCAAGCTCCAGAGTACAGGGAGGAGGTCTGCACAAGGCTGTTTTTAATATCGCCCTGCCCGTACCCTTAAGGCTCCAATCCATTCCCGCCTGCTTCCAAACAAAGCCTGCTCTACTTGTCCCATGACCTGTCAGCACTGTAAAACTCACACACCATGTATTTGTTCTTATGTTTTGGTAATAAGCTACTATTGATTAATTTCAAGAAAAAATAACTGTTAAAATAGTTTTGACTGAGAACAGGACAGATGATGTAGCTTAGTAAACACAAGTAAGGTAAGTATTGCCGATCACACTACGTGAAAAATACTAAATAGTGTAGATTAAATCCTGAAAATGATACAGCCCGATAAACTGTATACATACATAACTGCACCCCTGTGTAAGAAAATTATATCACTTGCAAATTAGGACATGAGCATTTTGTTCTGCATTATGTGCCCAGAAACACTTGCTGAGTATATTGCAGACACTGCGTATTTATTTATTACAGAATATCTTTTTCACATTAAATATTCCAGGGTTTGCTGCTGTGTCGACACATTACGGAAGGTGGACAAATCTGTGGCTAGGCACCCTGTCATAAGGTTTTGGACCCTCACAAACAAAATCAAACATTTTGTTCTTGCTTCATTTGTAAATAACTTTTGTACATTGGCCAAAGTGATGTCAGTGTCATTTCACTTTGAAATAGTGTTAGTGTGACTTTTTAGGCCAGTGGTGTCTGTTTTGTGGTTGTTTCATGCACAATCAAGCATTTGTTCCAGCCAGCAAAAGGCATTTGGTTGCCATCACCATCTGTATTTATAGAAAAAAGTTTGCTAAAAGTCGGATTTTCTTTTATTTACATAATAATCTTGTGTGCAGTTTCTTAAAGGCTGGCTTCATGGCGGTGCACTTCCTGCTACCTGCATACTGTGCTGTCTTGGATGGTCTGTGTAGGTATTGCAGTGCTGTTGGATCAGTTACATAACTGACCAATTGAAATTGTGGCTTACAGATTACTGACTGACAGACTACTGCATTATGTTGCATTACATTAAGTTTGTCAGTAAATTAAAAAAATTTGCTATGAGAAATAAATCAAATTCCCTCATTACTTCTGTGTATCTCATGGTAGTGTGTACAAATACATTGTTACAAATAAACTTTCTCTCTTACTGTGATAACATGTGTTAGCCTCTTAAAATGACTGTTTTGGATGAGAGACTTTTATTTCATGATGATGATGGTGATGATGATGATTGATATTTGTTTTATCATTATTAATATTATTCATTTGCATGATTTGTCCATGGTGTTTTTGTTCTACATTCACACACTGTCTGGCTAACCACCCGCTCCCCACCTGCAACATTCAAAATTGGTCACATGCCACAAACTGTCATGATAGATCCTACATGGCCTGCAGCAGTCCCACAGGAATGCACACCGCCAGCTTAGCGCTCAAGGCTAGGAGGGACAAAGGCCTATACCTCAAGAGTAAAAATGTCCTGAGGTCTAGAGCTCAAGACTAAAAATGTCCTGAGGTCTAGAGCTCAAGTGGAAAAAATATGTGAGGTCTAGAGCTCAAGAGCAAAAATGACCTGAGGTAAAGAGCTCAAGAGTGGAACAGATCTGAGGACCAGACCTCAATAGTAGAAAAGACCTGAGGACTAGACCTGAAGAGTAGAAAAGACCTGAGGTCTAGAGTTCAAGAGGAAAAAAATATGTGAGGTCTAGAGCTCAAGAGCAAATATTACCTGAGGTAAAGAGCTCAAGAGTAGAAAAGACCTGAGGACTAGACCTCAAGAGTAGAAAAGACCTGAGGACTAGACCTCAAGAGTAGAAAAGACCTGAGGACTGGACCTCAAGAGTAGAAAAGACCTGAGGACTGGACCTCAAGAGTAGAAAAGACCTGAGGTCTAGAGCTCAAGAGTAAAAGCCTTTCACCAAAAGATCACTTTTCTCAGTTTGTTCCCTCATACTGGAGCAGAGAAATTTTTTTTAAACATTCTGCTTTTTATGAAAATAGTGACTTTAGTTGGAATAGTCTGTATAAATATAATAAAGGTCAAAAAGTCACAAAAAGTTCACAGACCCTTTATTCACTTGCTGAAATGCAAGTGTAGTTGTTGGTCATGATTGTAGATATTTGATTGGTAAATATCTGTAAGTATATTGTTGGTTTGTGAAAGAGTTGTATTTAATTGCATTGTGATGCTATATTTAGATTACAAAAAATGCTAGTTAGGATCACAATTTCAAAATTAAAGTCTTTCTATAGTTAACTACAGCTGTCATAACTTGTTGCACCATATGGACTTAGTACAGAAGACTAAGAATTAGAGTTCAGGAGATAAGAGAACACAGGGGAATACAATACCAGTGTGCAAGACAGAGAAATGGTCGAACTTGATTTTATTCACAGGCAGTGGCAGTGACAAGGTGACCTGTTCTGATGCCAGTGGCTAGAACAGCATGAATTTATTGGTGCCATTGATGATAAACAGTTATTAATTTGTCATCAGCAGTTTTGATAATTAATAAACAAGTTGGTGTAGAGTATCATGTCATGTATAGAACAAGAAATAAGATTCCTCAAATTATTAATAATTATGTATCATGTCAAATGAATTAGAAATAGTTTTACTTCAATTTAACTTTTATTAACATCCAATCAACAAATTTAGACCACAGTGTGTTATACCTCAGGTCTCGTCTTTTGCACTGACTCTGTAAACATGTGCATACACAATCACGTGACAGCCTGCATGCTCATTAGTCAATTAGCATGCCAATCAAATATTCTGAGCTGCCACACTCCAATCATGTTTTTGTTATACTGGTTTGTAACAGATATTAAGACGTGTCCAAGAGGAATTTGGAAAATTATTTAAAATTTTTGTCCAGAATATTATCTTTGACGAACTGTCGTTTTTAAATACTCCTGAATTGCGTTAGTTTTCAGTAGTCTAGTATAAAAAAAATTAACATTATACAATAAAATTAAAATTCCATGTTCTTTGAGCATATCTGTCACGTGATAGCAACAACACAAATGAGTTTGCAAAGCAGGCCATGACACCTGTATTCAGATGCAAATTTGCATTATGATACGAATTTTATGTAACTTGTAGTGCATTTTATTGTTTCGACAGGAAAGGATGATTTGTATGTTGTTGCATCCATACATTTTAATCTTACATTTTTATCTCAGATAGGATAGTTAAGCATTAAATGTTAACACGTGTTTTGTTGATGCTGAGAAATTAAATATTCATGTAGTCATTCTGCAGGCCATTCTACACGCTTTGTCCTGGATATTTAACCTGAGGTTTACCTGGACAAGAAATGACTGATTATGCATTTATGAAAAGCTTTCAGTGGTCATTATAATTAGGAGTTGCGGATGTGAAATAAAATAAACGAATGACCTTTTTAAGTGTGCGGTAGTTACGTATTTTTTGTGCGCAGCGTTACATATATTGCTGAAATCATGATTTCATAGTTATATCAGCATTTAAATGTTAGGAATTGGTTTAGGTTTAGTTTGGACTTTTCCTGTGGGCTGGGGATGCATTTTTGCTTTTCACATTTAGGATAATGTGAATTACATGTTCAGTAGCCACCATTCCAGAACACATTATTTTATTATTGTATATAGTATCTAATATTTTCTTCAGTATCTGAAATGTTTTATACAGTATACAATACATCATCATATGGACAGGTGTTTTCAGGATTTAATCAGGTCATTGCAAACACAACAAAGTCCATTCTCTGCATTTAACTCATCTCAATGGGGGGAAGCAGTGAGCAGCCCCACACGGCACCTGGGGAGCTAGCACTGAGTGGCTTGCTGAAGGACGCATCTGGCAGTGAGGTGAGGATTCAAACTTGGAGACCTCTATCTCCCAGCCTCATGCTCTACCCACTGAGCCTCCAGGCCACCTTAATGGCCTAAAAGTGGTTATGTATATTAGAGAGGCCAAAACAGCATATTGGTTGATGAATGTTCTTACTAGGCATAGACTCTGAGTAGTCATACAAGATTTTTGTCAATATGTGAAATATTGTCATCTTATCAAAAATACATATTAAGATGCAGTAATGTGGAAAGCACTTGCTGGACTGTGTGAAATTGTAATAATGCCATAAATACTTGTACTCCACCAGTGTTAATTTTACTAGAAAGAGTAATCAGTAAAAAAGCCTCCAGGATTTACTAGTACCTGCATTATTTATTTGAATGCGTATTTAATGTAGTTAAACTGCTATGAAATTGTTAATGGAACGTGAATGGAGCAAATTTATAAATATAGAGTTTTGTGTGTGTGAGAGAGAGAGATATTTGGCACAGCTTCAAATCATTCATATAAAACTGAACTTGTTCATAAGTTTCAAAGTTTTTTTTCAGATGACAGCACTTTTATCTTTTCAGTTTGCTGTTCGGTTTTTCTTTAATGTCATTTTCAACAAAGGGATGTGTAAGCAAACCAGTAATAACAACAGCAAAGAATTGGTAAAGAACACAAATGTAACATGTCACAACAAGGAGGAGGGGATTAACTAAGATACCAAAGACTTGCTCCAGATTTTAGATGTTTTTTTTTGTTTGTTTAAGAAAACACGGAAAAAGCAAGTTTGCGTTCATTTTGCAATAAGTCTGCCTCATTTTCTCTCTGGGAATGACAAAATAGTTTTTATGGGCTTAAAGATGTTGCAATAAAAAAGTATTCATGTAAAATCGTCCTTTACAGGTTCTGTGTGTAATCTGTGTTACTGAACAGGGTTATGTAACAGGGTTAACAAACAGTTTAACCTACCAGCAAAACTAGATTTTGTCAAATCATCATCAGATGTTTGTTGGTGCGTTTTAATGTCATTTTAGATGCGGATTTTTTTTTTTCCCGTAACTTGTCTGCTTTCTTTTCTGCAACATCTCCAGTTTTGTCAGCCAGGTAGTGTGAGCTGTGTCAGGTCTAAAAATTAATGATTGATCAGAATATGATGAATAATTAATGGTTGTTTTTTTCAGTGCTGAGCGCTGTGCGCGGTGTTGTGTGTGCTGCGTACCTGGCCAGCCTGAGGAGTGTGTGCGCCGGTGCTCAGCGTGCAGGTGGCGGGGCGGGGACAGTGTGCCACGGGTGCTTTCAAAGACCATGTCATTGTGGAGGGGCTCCTTATTTCCATCTCCCGCAGTCAGCTTTGCTTCTAGACCCCGAAGAGCTTGGGTTCTAAAAAAATAAAAAAAATAAAAAAGATTTGTTTTGATGTTTCTGTAAGGAGGAAATTGTGGATTTCATATGCATGGCTTAGAAATCACAGTTAGGTCATATGCACTGAGCATTCGTATGTAGTTTTTCTTTTGTCTATCAATGAATAACTCACAGAAAAATATGAATAAGTGATAAAACTGTTGCATGAAAAATTTTAGCTTTCTTTGTGTAATTAACTTTCACATTTATTTTGCCTTAGCTAATTTTTTTTTTTTTTATGAAACGTACTTTGAAAAGCAAAGTTGGCAATGGTTTGTAGATCTTAGCTCAAATATTTTCAAAATGTAAAACCAACCAGACAAACATAAAGTAAGTGCAGCTTGTTTTTTTGTGAAATATATACAAAAATATGGCTGTCAAATGCATTCCTAACTCCTTTAAGCTTAGTACCCTGTTATGGTGCTATATTAAGAAGTTACTTAAGTGTACTTATTAAGTATGATTGCTATAGTGGCATTTCAGTTGAGTACAAGAATGGTTCAAAGTAAATGTTACTTTCTCATGAGATGTTTTTTTTCTGGGAAAGGAAACTGATCAGTTTCCTGACGTGGTCAGCATGTAAGACAGCATGTGGTCTGTGCTTGAAAAATACTGTTTGTGTTTCAGGAGCACTGAATTGCATTCAATTAGTACTGTTTCCTTACTTTAGGATAACAGATTCAAGACCGTCTGTCCTGTTGCTGTACTTGAGCATTGCACTGAAATAGCGGGAGAGTAATGAAACAGTGATAGCCTGTAATACCCAGTCCCCTGTTGTAGTCTTTGCATGTAGTTCCTAACAAATATGACTACCAATGACTAGGGCCATCTGGTTGTCAAGGGAGAAAACAAGAAGTTGCCAGCAAACGTCTCTCATTTTTAAATTCAATAAAATGTCTATATGTTTTTGCTTCCATTTAGCAGTAACACCTGTCTCCAGACCTTTCCCTGCAGCTGAAGGAATAAAAGAGGGCAATAATTAATCTTAGACTGACATAAATGCCTCTGTCACAGAACGACTGTAATCAACAGTGGATAGGCTAATAATGGAGCCAGTGGCTGAAAATACAAACTCCTCTGACTTTGCAGCCACTTTCATTCTGACAGTGTGAGGCAACAAATTAGTTTTTGTGATGTCACTGATTTTCCCCTCTCTGTACTCTTACTGCTGTTGATTAACTGAAATGAATGCACACATTTTTGATTAACCGTTTGGGATATTTAGATTGTTCGGTGTGAATAAATGTCGGCATATATGAAACGGTGTGTGTTTACCGTGTACCTTACGAACAGTGTGTGATTTGAAATTAACAGTGATGAGTGAGTAGTATGCAGGAATTTCTGAGCTGCTGAGAAGCAAAGTGCCCTCCTCTGTAGAAATAAACCAGACGGAGCTCCTACCAGGAAGAGAAGGTCACGCAGTGCAACGTTAAAGGAGGAATTGAATGCCTGCATGTCTTCATCATCATGACTGAGAGGTGAAAGCACAGGGTCTCTTTTTATGTCGTCAGCACTGAAATGAAAGTTGTCCATGGTCTTTCCTTTATTTCCCTTATTCTTATTTAGAGAAAATACAAAAATTTACTAAGCCAATTACCTTTCCCTTCTATGGAGTCCAAATGGAGATGGGTCACAGTAGAAGTGATACTATTGCTAATAGGACAGTTTAATGTATCTAATTTCAGATTTTCAGTTACACTGAAATATACAGTACCTACTCATGCTCGAGGTTAATTTCTTCCATAATTTGACATATCAGAAAAGTCATGTATACTTTTTTAACACACAATGATAAAAAGCTTCTGTTGAAGATACATTAATACAAACTAGATGTTGATGATGCAGTGTGGGTTTAAAACACTAACAAGAGGCAACACTCTTACAGTTTGGATAACATTCCAACATCCGAGCTTTGTCAATATTGTACTCATTTTGAGATTCATTGTTAGTTTGTCAGTGATAGGGAAAAACATGTCAAATGATTGGTTACTTTGTTCAATTCAGAATGAATGAAAACACCTAATGTATCTTTTCACAGATTTTTTGGAATTTTCTTCATCATTAGATTTATTGTTCCAATTTGTAAGTTTACTCCTCTGACACATTTGGAAACAACTCTGATATAATTCTTAAAACGATAAGGCGGTAAACGATTGTAGCTGATGTATGTGTTGAGCGTGATGGCGTTAATGTTGCAGCCTTGCATTGTCCTGTTAGACATGGTAATATTTTGTATCCAGGTGTGCTTAGCACAAGTGTGATAGTTGTTGGCAGTGGTCCATGCTGTACCGTTCTTCAGAGTTCAGATCATTATTTTGTCAAAAAAAAGGAATAGAAACATTATTTACACATGAACTCCAAAGTCTAAGAAACTGTTCGCTAAGGTAACATTGCAAGCATAAATGTTTTAAATGTTGTAAATCAGATTTCTTCTTGCACGTGATATCAGGTTCCTGGGGTATGCTGGTGAATACAAGGCCAGTATGCGTGTTTGTGTGTATGTGCGTGTGTTTTTTAGCATGAGCTGTTTTTTTTAATCGTTATTCTTTCTCGGAGGAATAAAGCCAAAGCTGTCTGTCTCGGTTTTTGTGGGTCATGTCCAGACAGTGGGTTTTTGTGTGCATTTCATGGCTCTGGAGCACATGTTCTCTTCTTGATAAAGCACCTGTGTCGCATAATGGGTCAGTGGTGAATTTAATCCATGGACTGTAGCGGATGCTATTTATACCTATGAAAAGAACACTTACCAGCCTCATAATTAATAAATCTTAAATTTTATTTGATAAAATGTGTTTTTTAACACTGGGGTGACCAGTGTTGTATTAAATTTAAGCACCTGATGAGTTGTGCACGGATTTGAGTCATGTTCTAGCTAGCTGTCTTTAAACCGTCATGGATGAAGTCTATTCAGAGGACCTGTGTTTCTGTGTTAGAAAAATTTTGTGTTTACCATTCCAATAGCATGGAGACCCAGTGTCAATCCAGACTGTTAATGTTATTAATAACATATTTTAAATTCAGATATGCCCTGTGGTGGGTTGGCGCCCCGCCCTGAGTGTCCCCTGCCCTGCGCCCAATGTGTTCTGGGATGGGCTCCAGGCTTCCCCGTGACCCTCACCAGGAATGAGCAGTACAGAAGATGCCTGACTGACTGACTGACTGAATTCAGATATTATTTTCATAAAAATACTTGTTCAGCTATTTCCCACAATTTTTATTTGTCTGTTGATGTTAGTATTGTACTTATAAATTGTAAAATTAAGTTCACATACTCTTCTATTATGACAAAAAAAATTTTATGCAGTTTATTTTCAAGTTTATATATTACAATTTTATTACATTTCAAATTAAACATTTTATGATAAATAAAGATGATAAATATTGTATGGCTACTCAATGCCAAATGGTTATTTGGATAGGAAATGTATTTATCCTAAAGGAAATTGCCAAATTTACATGATTCTGTTGAGATACATCTGTAAAATTGTTCTGATTTTGCCCACACATGCTTGTTTTTAAGTGCTAGAAAAATCCCTATTGGAATGTGATAATTTCGTGTATTTTCTCTGTTGTCATTCACCTTTGAGAATGTTGTTGCTTGAACGAAGTTCCACCTCGTTCGAGAAGGTATTGGATCCCATCCCAGATAAAAAATGGAGGCAGAAGAGGGAGAAGTGGTAATTTTGGGGGTAGTTTAGGCTAGTAGTGGAGTATGATTTTGGGGTTTTGGTTTTGGTATCATGGATTATGTTTGGCAGTATGGTTTTATGTATTTGTGGTATCAACTTGTCTTTAATCTTTTGGTGCTTCAACCTGTTTGTAGAAATTTGTAGTTGTTTACCCTTTTCTTTAATGTGGCCAGACTTAGTACCACATCACAAGGATAAGTGTCATCTTTGGTGGTGTGGTGTGTTTTTTTATTCCTGTTTATTGTTAACTAGGTAGCCAAGGAAAGTCAGTTGTGTATTACTTTGTTTGTTTTTGTTTTGCACATTGGTTTGCTAGTTCACTGTGATAGTTCATTGTATTACATTAGTTATTTTGGCCTGTTTCACCCTGAAATACCATGTCGATTTAGTTTTCACTAAAAATACAAAAATATAATAAAATGTCAGAATGACAGTAACTTCTGGATTGTTTTTATGTTTACAGTCTAGTAGAATTGATACCCCTAGAATTGATTGATCAGAAGATTGCACTTCCAATACCCTTTCAGTTTTACAGTCGTCATGGTTTGCTGTTAGTGATCACATTAGATTTTTCTGTTGTGTGGATATTCATTCATATCTACCTTTTTTATTGTCAGTTTAGTATAGTTTCAGCACTCTGTTTTCTAACTTTGCTGTGAGAACATGTTGGAGTATTAATTTAATGTTTTTTTTTTTTTTGGTTGTGTGGAGAGTTTTGATATGCCCACTAGATTCCGGTCTTCATGGATAGAACTGCAGAACAGCTGGAGACATCTGGTGTTTTTTTTTTTTTTCCTTCATCTGGGGGAGGGGGTGGTTAGACATTTGTCGCACCTGCTCGTAACAACCAGAGAGAACTAGGGAGAGAGAGAGGTACATGCATATACCCAAAGACATGCCTGTACATGACTGTGCCCGACAATTTAAATAGTTTCACAATTATTGATTATTTTTTTTAGATGTGCAAATGGTTATAGGCGTCTACTAAATAGCACGTGCGACATTTTAGACTCAGTTTGTCGTAACAGTTCACGAATCTGGGTGTTGCGTGTTTCCCCACTAATACCGTGTTCGCACTAAACATTACTATGTGATAACCTCCACTGAAGTACAGTGCAGCTGCAAACATTAAATGCATGATGTGCAAGCAGCATGGATTTTTTCCCCCCTGAATTAGTTGTATCAAGCTATTTCTCCCAGCCGCATAGCTAGGTAGCCAAACCATTATACTCTTATGATCTTATAATTTTGTTTTCCATTGTCCATTTACCCATGTTATCTTCCTTCTTTGATTTGATTATGGACTTTGTTTTACAATGATTTCTCTGTCTTGTCACATCAAAGCAAATTATAATGGTGTGTATGGCGGTTGGTTTTTCAGTAACCATAGCAACAGGGGAAGACCAGGAGCCCAGAAAAACTACAAATTCCTGGGCTCACCCATCACTGATCCATACCGTGGATCACTTTTCCCAGACCAGGATCAAATATATCTCGACTCACAAGCAAAATATGCACAACTTAATTCTTTAGGAAAGAAACCGAATGGTTTGAGTACTTGCATGTGCCTGAAATTATATTGACCTTTGGTCAGTGTTGATTTGGTACAGTTGACACTAAAGGGGTGAAAATGGATTTGTAACATGTTATGGTCCAGAGATTTAATTGTGTGTCTGTGTTTGCATGCATGCATTTTTTTGCACGTGTCTGTGTTTCCATGGGAGGGAAAATATTTTATTTTTTATGGCATACACAGTACTTTTATTCATATTGTATAGTGATATTGTCAGTTGACCAGATTTTTTTTTTAATTATACCAACACCAGTAGCTGCTTTTGCAAACTTTGAGGTTAAAAAAATAGTATGTGTATAATATGTATTATTTTCACTGCTGTTTAGTAATAATGAGAGGATGTGCCAAAGGCCGTCATAAACAGGTTACAAAAGGGCAGTCTCAAATTGACTAGTTTTTCACATTGTTTGCATGATTGGAATTGGATTGTATTTTGATGGACATTTAAACCTGCATATCAGATTTTTTAAATATAATTTGTTTAATGCAAAGTACCCACCAATATACTAGAGGGGGAACACAGAAAACACAGAACAAGCACACAATGTCATGTGATGGCTGGCCATGGCGGACTGCAAGCACGTAGAATATCTTCAACCCCCCCCCCCCACCCTCACCTATTTTACTTTGAAAACAAAGCCAAAAAAAAAGAAATATAAATAGGTGTAGGCCTGTTTCCCATAAAAGGCAAGATAATTATATTAATAGGTTTCTGCTGTATGTCAACCTGGTTTAATTTCATTTCAATGAAAGAAATTGCCTCATCTGTCAGTGTAACTTCATTAGTTGCTAATGGATGTGGGACAGACTTGTGTAGTGCATTGGACACAGATACAGAGAGAATACAGTGCAGTACCTCAGGGCATAATTCAGCCTTTATAAAGGCTGCACTACAGTTACTACTTTCTGCTTGTGATCAAGCCTTACTGTTCTTCTGGAAATTAGGTGGTCCATGAGCATGCATTCAGAATATTTAATTTTGTTAAATAACAGGAAGTTGAGTTTTTTTCATGTAAACATTTATCTAGGATTCAAAAATCCTTTTATGGTTGCTTTCTTAGATATATATATTTTTAACTTCATTCAGTTTTGAATGAAGAGTAAAGTGTTTTTGAATGGAATTGGAGATAACCACGTTGTCATGTGCCTTTTGCTGTGTTCGTGGTTCTCTTGAAGGAAGAGATAAAACCAAACCATTTGTATAAATAGTAGAAAGTGTTGTGTGGGCTGCACATTTTCGTGTTAAAAATAGACTAACAGATTCAAACTGCTTTTCAGAATAATTTAATGGAAAATATGCAAAGTGTCAAAGTGAGCTTGGTAGTCCTGATTTGTGAAGAGTCTTTGGGTGTTCCCTTGTAATATTTCTGTCCAGTACAGATGCACAGTTTGTATAGATAGCATATTGTGTGTAACCAGATTGTCTAAAATATACTTATGAAAGAATACAGGGCTGTTTCTGAACATCCTGGGGCCCTGGGAAACATCTTACATTGGGGGTCCCCCCTCTTAAAAAAGAAATAAATGGACTGTGTTGGGGGCCCCTGGTGACTTGGGGGCCCTATTTGGCCACATATGCTACCTGTAGGAAGAAATTTCCTCGTGTGAATATAACAGAAACAAAGTCTTAGTTAATATAACAAGCTAAAAGTTGCAGTAAAAAAGCATTATGATAACTGTTTTAAAGTTTTTTTTTGCAAGACTACATTATATTAAATACTCATGGCTAGAAAAACAGGTGAGGGTAGTTGATGTTAAATTCAGGTGAATAACAGACAATTTTCTTATCCATCTGAGAAGATTCCGTCATCTTTTGGGATTAGCCTGTATTTTATGCTGCTCTACTACAGTAGTGGTTTGAATCTGATGTTTTAATTGGAAAAATGTTTACCTTTAATGAACTCATAAAAACTAAGTAATGTTTTAAGTCTAATGAACAGATATACTCAGGTAGTGTACTGAAATACTTAAAAAATGTACATGCTACAATTTTATTTCTATAAAATGTTAGGGAAGTGCATTGTTCGTTGTGTTCTGAGAGAACCGAACTGATTAATTTTTTTGTAATATATTCTTATTAATCAAGAATTTGTGTGCTGCCATGCTGTAATGGTTCCTAAATGCTGAGAAAATTCTGTTCGAGTACATTTGTAGGTAGAGCATGCAAGTAACCTGGCTGAATGGCGCAGTACAGTACATTAGGCTTCCTTCACAAACCGTCCCACTACAGACCCCAATTAGTGTATGTTTACACTTGTACAGTTTGATGCTTCCCTCACCACTGTGGCATAATGACACCCATCCTTGCCTTTTCCTAGTCGTGACGACAGAGGGACATAGTCACTAATGAGCCAGGACTGTGCTGACAATAGTCTGCTGTGACTAATGGCAGTTTGCTGGTTGAGATCACGTTTCCTCTCCTGAATGCTTCTCTTTCGTTTTTGCTGTGTTTACATTTTGAAAGCAAACATTGTCTTTTACCTGTCAGTCAAAAATCCATGCCATGGCATGTCTGTTGTCTCCACAATGTAATAGGATCTAGGACTAATTGAGGGAGGGAACTATGTGAAAAAATACAGTTAGATCTCTATAGTTTGTTTAATTTGGGTTTGATTTTTGCTTTGAAGATAGGAGAATATGGAAGTTATTGCCATATATAGCATTTCAGGAGCTTTCAAGATGGGGCTTAAAATTTCTTATGATAGCTGTATTTTTAATAAAGTGCATGGTGGTACATTACTCTGTGTTTTAAGTGGTTACTGAAATACTGGAACATGGTTTAAAGCTTTTCAGTAGCATGTTAATTGCTGTTATGCTTTGTTCCTGCTTGTATTTCTGTGAGTGTGAAGCCAAAAATTAATTTCACCTTGTGTTCCAGTGTTACATTTGGTGTTGTCTGCTTTAATCGACAGACCTACATACAGTAGTACCACCTAGGACTACCTAGTACTGTGTGAATTCTCTGACCCTTTGGTTGAGCAGGTCTTTAAAGCCACAACAATGAAAAGCTCCAATCACTGCCAGTGAAGAAGAAATACACTTTGGCATTGTTTTTTGCCTCAGAATTTAAAACTAAAATGTTTTTCATTTGGATTTTGTTTTGAATACCGCGAATATAGAAAATCGAATTGCGAGCCCAGTGTCATGAATGGAACGTTATCATGAGCTAAATGCATTGTTCACTTACAACTCATCAAAACAGGCAACATTTTCAAGTTTGTTGACCACATGGCCATAGCAGCTTCACTTTCCTGTTTTAGCTGACGGGAGTGGAACTCAGCGAGGCAGCGTGCTGATGTTGTTGTCAACTTCAACTTGGAGGTTTGACAGGTTGTGAGAGATGCCAACCAGCAGACAGTCTCAGGGGCTCCACTGTAGATCTGTGTAAAGTTCACTCCCAGTTCCTAGCTATTTAGCTATAGCTGGTGGGCAGCTCAGCTGGGCAATCAAACCCAGGTGTCTTGTGTAGTAGGCGAGAATTCCACCATCAATCCACTGTAATTCACCAACCCACATTTCTGTCATTAAACGAGGTGTTTTTTATCCATAACACTGCTGCTAACTGTGCTGAATGTTTTTTTTTTTTTTTTTGTCTTCACACTGTTCTCCATTTGATGTAGCCCTTGTAGTAGAGAACAGTCCCAGGGGAGCAGCTGGTTTTTGAAATGCTGGAGCTACCACGTCTGGCACCAACAGTCATATCCACATTCAAAATTATTTAAGTGGATTATCTTGCTAATGCTTAGCTGAACAGTAACTGACCCTCTTGCCCCTTTACATGTCGAATCGAGCCTTGTGATTCATTGTTTGGAGGAGTCTGTATGTTAACAAGCAGATGTATATTCTGAAGTAGCCAGTGGGCGTGTATATCTCCCATCGAGAGACCTGTGGGGGTCTGCAGATTGTTTGGACACATTTGCTTTGTGTCCTAATGCTGATACTGGACAAAACTATGGTACATTTTTCTTGTATTGTCCATGTCAAAAATGAAGCCTGGATTGTGGACACTGTGCCTCCATCCCAGGAAGAAGAGAACAGCTTATTACTATCGGTCATTTCTGATGGCTGGAAAATGACAGTTTAGTTTTGCACGCTAAGCATGCGCGTTTTGTTGTCCATGTTACCTTTTGTTTGCAGACGGTTTGTAGATACAATGAACTTTTCTCGGAACACTTGCGGTTACATGTGTCATTCTGGCAGGAAGAAATTTAATGTGCCGTTGCTTGATTTCCGAGAATTTCCCCGTGAGTGGCTGCATGCGTACGTATTAACATGGCGCGCTCTCAGCACGCGCAGGTTTAAAATTCACAGAGTGGCTTATTCACGGTTGGCACCCACAGGATATTTGGAATGAGCTGCGCGGTGATGTTTTAATTTGGCATGCTGCGAAAGTAATGTGTGTGAGTGACATCCAGTCCTTACATGTCAGGAATGAGAGAGACTTTGTTAAACAGGCAAGCACGTCGTCACCTTTGTGTTAAGTCTACAAAAGAAAAAAAACTTTGTCACAAAGAAGAAGTTGTGTAGCCAATATCGTTTGATTATAAGCGCTGTATGCATCATGCACATATGTCAGCAAAATAAATTTACTGTCGTATACATAGACTTAGTAAAGATGATAAAACTAAACAATGCTTTACAGTGTAAAAGTTTTTACTGGGCAATATAGAAGGAATATATTATATGCTTGTCTTTGTCCATTTCAACATCCATTCAGTCTCTGTGCTCATAATATCTGGTGAGCTGCTCCTACTGGTGGATGCCACGTTTGTAAGTGAATATTCCCCACAATCCTTTGCAGGATTAATGCTACTTATAAGAATAGTGTTGTTCCCTGCAGTATAGAATGTGTTCATAAGTATTGAGGTTTGTAAGATATGTCACAACTGCCTCAGTCATTAAGAGCTCCATGACTGGAATGTACCCTATTTTGCTGTAATTGTGGGTGACCACCTTGATTGACACCTGTACAGAAAATACAACGTAAATTACTGTACAGAGCAATAAATATAAATGTAATAAATTGGTAGTAGGGAGAGGGGGATTCTGGTGGTTCAGTGGTTACCACTGTTGTCTCATGCCTCCGGGCTGAGGGCCCGAATCCCACCCCTGCCCTGTGTGCGTGGATCCTGCATGTTCTCCTTGTACTCTGTTGGTTTCCTGCTGGTACTCTTGTTTTGCTCCCACAGTCCAAAGACATGCATTGTACTCTGATTTGGCTAACTAATCATTCAAAAGACAAATGTCTTTATAAACAAAAAGAAATATGTCAGCAAGACTGAAAAGTCCGATTTTACGGTGTTAGAGGAGATTAAATGTATTTTCTTGTACTGTATTGTGACTTTTTGTAATTTTTCTGGGGCATTAATAAAATAGCTTTTAACATTTATTAAAACTAATTTTCCTACAGACCGGTGTTGATTGAAATTGATTGAAACCCATTATCTGTGCCTTTTCCATGCTCATTTAGCGTTATGTAAAAATCAGAGGAAAAGTAACAGTCAGTGGAAATGCAGAATAATAAAGTCAGGATTTATCTTGTGAACTGAATACTCTCCTCTGTACGTGGCAATACATGCACATGCTGTTAGCTGACTTGTAGCTAGAAAGGTGCAATGGGATGTGACTGATAAGGAGCGTTTGATTCCGGGTAATAAACTTCCTGACATGTTTGTTCAGAGTAGGAGTGGGTTTGCAGTTTTAAGATACATCGCTAAACGAAAGTAACAACAAAAGTGACGTCACGGTGCAATGTTCTGTAATGTAAAGCAGTCGTATGTTCAGTGTATCTGGGCAGTGTCATGAACAGAAAAATTTCCTGAGCAATTCACAGACAAATTTTTGCTTGCAAATTTGAAAATGTGGAAATCATAAATGGAATTTTATGAAATTTGTAAATGTTTGGTGGCTTGATGGGTACAACATTAGGTTTGTATGTCGAATCCCATGTTGAATCCCAACCCAACCACCAGGTGTGTCCCTGAGCAAGACATTCAGCAACTGGGCCTCAGCCATTGAATAATGGCTACCTACTGCTGCCCCAGGGGATGGGATAAATGCACAGAACTGTAATTTACGTCAGGATTAACAAAGATTAATCAGTTAAATTAGATAATCAAATTAGTAATGTGAATCCACACATTGACTAGCCTGACCCATTGCAAGCATTTTAAAAACATACTGGGGGAAATGGTTTAAATTGTTTATGTAAATTTCATATGTATTATGTACGGATTTAGTGGTTGAATTATGAAATGTGTTCTTTTTGTCTTATTTTCAGATTTAGAAGAAAGAGTCACTTCGGGGTCATGGGGGAATGGAACTCGCTCGTCGAAGGTATGGTCCATTTACATCTTTACACATACAAACAAAAATATAACTGCACATAGGATAACAGTGACTTGTTTTTGGAGTTTATATAGCATTTTGCCTTCAGCATTTATAAGTAATGCAAATTTTGAGTGCTGAAACTGTATGCTTAAACAGCTGGCAGTTCTGTGCTTGAATTTTTCTTGAATTACTTTGCATGGGGGTTTCGAAATTTTGGGAATTTTTCCCAGATGAGGACAATTTTCATGGGGCTTTGTGTGAAGTAATGGATGTAAATTGGAATTATTTTCAGTGTATGTTCTCTGTTAGTCTTTTCATGAATATACCGGAACTCCAGAAAAAAGATTAACAGAGAGATTGTGACAACATTACAGTTTAAACACTCATTTTGCTAACACTTCAGCTGTTCATTTCCAGTTCCTGAAAATATGACCCATCATCCTCTGAGTCACCGTTCATGCGAACTGATGCAGAGGGTTGAGGGTCAGACTGCAGGCTTCTCAGATTGGCTCTGGCAGCCAGTGGATTTTCCAGTCTTGCATTTATATACCTGATATGCATTTCTTGGTGTGGTTTCTAATTATATTGCCAATGACAAGCCTTTAGACAGCATCCACGAAAGGAGTGGTTATATTGTCTTGTTAATGGGAGAGGCCACAGGAGGATAGCTGGTCTGGTTAAATAAAAGTAAGGGGTGGCACAGCCATGAAAAGGAAACCGAGGGTACAACTCATAAAGGTTCACCAAAACCAGACACTTAAAATCTGGAGAAACATCACCTGGCCTGATGAATTTCTTTTGCAAAATGCAAACGGTAGGATCACGCAAATCCATGGATCCATCAAGCCTTGTGTCAAGTTTAGGTTGGCAGTGGTGGTGTAATGATGTTTCTTGGCACACAACAGGTGTGGTTGGCACACAACAGTGGTGCGTTTTTTGTAATGCCACAATATACACATCGTATAATGGCTACTTCCAGGATGATACCACTCAGTGTAACAAAGCACAGGTCATCTCGAACTGGTTCCACAGGCATGTCCATAAGCTCAGTGCAGTCCAGTAACCTACACAGTCACCAGAACTTAATGTAATAAAACACCTTGGGGATGTGATGCTACGTGCAAATCACAGTATCAATTTGCAGTCGACATGTCAACATGGACCAGAATCTCCTTCCTGAATCTGTGCCACAAAGAGTTTAGGCTCATCTGGAAGCGGGGAGGTGGGGGGCGGGAGTTCCTTTCTAGTGTGACAAAGGTGTAGCTGTAAAACTGGCCACTGCATGTACTGTATATTTACTAATGCCTCAGTTCTCCTACATCAACACAAGGGAGTGTTTCCAATTCAAACGTTCCACGGAAATTTTCTAGAAACTTGCTGCCTTCTGCCAGCCATCTTTCATCCCTGCTTTTCAGTTCAAAAATACTAAAAACTGCTTCGACTGTTATTGTTCCATTTATAAGTGGTCATATACAGCAGGGAAGAAACATGTTAAAATAAAAATAGTACACTTTTCTATTATTGACAACATGTAGTCTTTGCATCTTTGTTTTGTACTTCATTCATTTTTTAAACCACTTTTCCAATTTGACATCACTGGGATCTTAATCCAGGCATTGAAGTGTAAAAGGCAGTGTATATTGTCCATGTGGCACACACACACATGCACGCATGCACGCACACACGCACGCAAATGCCATGGGCAATTCAGAATTCTATCAAAGCAAATTAGTGTAAGAGAGGACAGTAACGGACTCACTTATGTAGCTGTGAACTGGATGCTATTTCTTGACTCTGGACTAGCCTCCTCTCCATCAAAGAAGGCAATTTGCTTCTTCGAATAAACATAGCTTGTGATCTTGTAGGACGTTAGCCTAACTTCAGTGAAATGTTCCACTGCACAGTGGATATCAAATGAAGTATGCAGAATGCAGGAATGCTACCTCGGGGCTCCAAGATACAGATGTTGTCCACATGTGAACTTTGCTGTAACATCTCGGTTTAAAATAAGAACCAGAACCTTACAGTATTTCTATACTCCACAGTCTCTAGTGCTGTACCGAGCTGTACCGTCATCTGTGCTTTGCCAGTGTGCTGTTAACTGTATCATACCATGTTACACTTACCCTGCTCAGGAGCAAGGTGAAAGCACACCGGACTGTGCTTGACTACATCACAGTAATGTGATTGGCTACGGTGTGTCTGCTTCTGGACTGTAAGCGCCATGTTTTGAGTTTCAAGTGAAGATGGTGTAATTTTTTTGTTTTAAATCCAATTCAAGATGGAAAGCATGCAGTGGGCTGGAGTATTTCGCATCAGGTTTACAAGAAGAGAGGGAGAGCTTTGGTGACAGGACTGCTCAATTAAGTTGACTGTCAGAGTTAGATTGAATACCTTATTAAAACCCATAAAATTTCTTTATGCCTCCAAATTACTGACACACAACACTACAACTGGCACAGTGACAACATGTAGGTATTTTTAGCTGTTTGGTCTGAGGATAAAATACAATTCAGCCTGGAAGAGTAAATCACAAACAAAAGTGAGCTTTATAACATATCTGCAAATTTAAGACATCAGACAAAACCATGTCTGTATCATCATATGACAACAATGTATATGTCATTAAAGAAATGATCAGCTGACATGGATCAAACTCCATGTTAAAAAGCTATAGTGTGCAATCTTATCACGCTGTTTTTCTTACTGTGGAGAAGTCAGTGATAGTGTTCAATCAGTTTAGCTGCAGACCTTATATTGTATTTTTACCTTTATTAAACCGTATTAAATTTATATTTGTGTCGAAATTATTATTTAACACATCAAACTACAGTGGTGCAATGAAGGGGTACAAGTACTTTTACCTCTTTGGTCTGAGGGGACAAACAACGTGACTTGGAATGATAAGTCAGAAATGATTTTGCACTACGTATTTGTACATTTAGCATATTTATGCAAAAACAATGGCAGTCTGTACCATTATATCACAAACCAATATATATGTCAATACGTAAATGATCAGCAGCAGTCCATGTAGCACCAAAACTCCGTGCTGTTAGTCATGACAGAGCCTGTTTTTATCATGGGTCGAGTACATAATTTCACATTACCAAGTTAGGCAATGCATTTTTACAAGCTGTACCTGCTCAGTAGAGAAACGCCGTTCGTTTGATATAATACTAAAGGAGTGCTGTAACCATATCACCTTTACGCTGTGCAGTGCTATCAACATAGGATATCAAATCCTAGCATTTTGAAGAGTCTCAGGCCATTGAATCTATGTTGTATAAGTATGCTTTCACCCTTACTGAGTACACTTTGGACTGTATTTCACTGATCATATAAAGGACAGAAACTGTATTTCGTTAATACCGTAATGATTACGGCACAACGCGCTCCCAGTAAAACGCTAAACGTTACGCAACTCTAAAGTTATGCATAGCTTGTTTTAAGCTTTTCATGTTGCTTGCGAAGAGAGGGCCTTTTGCAATTCTTACAACATAATGAATGACTAAGAATTTGAACAATGGTTTATATTTTGAGTTTATAGGGAGTCATAAAGTTTATGTGCGACACAAGAATACCATCTACAGAATAAAAAAAAGAAAAAAATTCAATTGTGATGTGTTTTCGCTACATTTATAAACTGGTAATACTCCACTGCTTCTCAAAATGTACACCTGTGTTAATTGAAAAAATATATTATTGTACCCCCCCCTTGCACAGGTTTTGATATGATACTTGTATGAATTCTGCAATGATGACACAATTACATGTTTATTAATATAAACATATTTAAAACTGCCAAAACGTGTATTTTCTTTAGAACGTGACTCAAAACTGCCTGTTTATTAAAGCAACACTCGTTTTGGTACTTTAGCTGCATTTAAATGGACCTTGATATTCTACTTTTAATATAAATAATGGCTCATTCAGAATAAAACGCATCATGTAACCACCTCAGTGAGACCAGACTGGCCTGATTTGGCTCAATATAATGGAATGTTCGATCCGAATAAATGGGGCAGTATAACCCTTTAGTAATCCGATCGTTTGAAAAATATTAACTATGTAAACACTTAATCATTTTCCACTGGTTTGAATAAATATATTCTTCTGGGAACATGCTTGTCCCACATGGAATAAACGATGGAATGTGACCTGTTTCCGGAAAGGACAGAAGCATGGCAACAACAAAGAAGAGCTGGTCTGTGGCATATATTACTTATTTGTTGGAAACTTTAAAAGCATTAAAAATGATTGAACTCTGTTTTTGCCAGAATATTTCTGGCATATACTTCAAAGCGGACGCATCCACTTTGCACGTCACAAAAGAGTACGTAAACACAGATCTTATCGGATTAGCATCCATGTAAACAGTTAAGTTTGAATCTTTAATCGGAATGATTTCGATCTGATTGAAGAAAACATATCCATGTAACAGCAGCTTTTGTTTGCTTCAGTATAACATAATTTATGACTGAGAAGAAAAAAGCAACAAACAAACAAAAAATCTGTTGACTGTTTTCATATTAATAAAATAATGGTTAAAAGACTAAATGTACCGTCATGTTCACTGGTTGTTTCTTACCTACACAGTCAGTGTAAAGGTTGCTGTTGGTGATGAATACTCAATAATAAACACAAAATCCTTACATATCTCTTTTTTGCATAAATAGTGGACATACATGAGATGTGACACTTTTGATAAATCAGTTGATTTCTCTCCTTGAAGAGGAAACTCAGTGCTGCGAAGCCACATTGCAAACTTGACCCTTTTCTGACACCTTCGTCGGATGAGATATTACATTGGACAGTATTGTTTGACAGTGGTTATCTTACTAATTGTTTGGACTTTTCCTCAAATTGTTTTGTCATGTTTTCAGTTGCACAAGGCAAAGTTTCTTCAACATTGCATTTTTGTTTGTTTTTGAGTTACTTTGGTAGTTTTTGAGTTACGGATAATTATGTTTTATGTTAGCTGTTTTCCTTATCCAATCCTGCACTAATCTGTTCCTGTGCTTTTTGCTTAGAAAATAACCTGGATTTTTCTTTGTATGGGTCATTTTTTGTCTGTAAATGTCAAATCAGTTTGGACGGCCTCATACACTCATTAAGGAATAGTTTAGTGCAGATGTCACTTTGTGGCTGTGGTAAAACTTTCCTTTTGGAAAGTACAACAAAGCAGTAATTAAAATAAGCTTCACATATTTTTCTGCATATTGTTCCTCTAGCACTATTAATAGAGTATTTTAGATTACATTCAACTTTATAGACATTGTGCATGTTAGAGTACAGGGTAACTGCTTGTCTTTTACTGCTAGTTTAGGGAGCCTCCTACAACTGTAGGTTGAGGTTCATTTGAGTTTAAGTGTTACTAGTTACTCTTAGTTTCAGTTTGAAAGCGACTGATTTGCTGCATTTTGATTCATCCATTAAATGGCGGCGAAAGAGGCTGCACTGTTTGTCGTTTCATAATTATAATGGACGGTTTCTATGTTGTCATTATTAAAAGTTGAACTATACTTTTTCATCATTTCATTATATTTCATCAGTTGTATATATACAAGGGCCTCTGGAAAGTGTTGGCCCCCTGGCTGTCAGGGTAGCTGTTCCCATGGAGTGCCACCGTATAAAGGAATACCTGTTTATTTGGTTTTGTGTTTAAATCTTTACGTTTTTGGGAAATATTTATAGGCCATGGTAACTTTGGAAACACTGTTGTAAAGTTGTCTTGAAATCAGAACTGTGAAAACTAACTCTGATTTGTGACAAACTCATATATAATCTGAAATCAGTCAGAAAGGAAGTGATTCAAAACACCTGAAACTGATACATTTCTAGGACACGCATTATGTGTACCTTAACCTGCAGCCTTGTTGCTTTTCTTTAAAAAATGTTGTTTTTCACTTTCAGAATTATGTGGACGGCTCTCAATATCCTCATATGGCAAACCGGGAGCTGGGGTCACCTGACAATATCTCCCCTCTTTATGTCAATTCCCGACTGACAGGTAATTCATTTTAATTACTGTAATTAGCCTCTGCATATATGCATATAATACTGCATATAATACTTGTACAATGGTGTCCCTTTTTTTTTTATTTTACTAAACGCACACACACACATATAGGCAGTGCTTTTCTTTAGAAAGTGTGTGAATACACCCTGCAGTTGAGTCAGCTTTGGGAGGAGTGTCCTCACCAAGGTGCAAAGCCAGGGCAGAAACCACAGAGATCATGGGCTGTCGAGGCATCAGATTCTGCTCAGTGCAGATGGAGGAGGTCCGAAGGACAGCTAGTCCCACCTTTGGAGCAGGAGCTGCTGGACAGGTGTTGAGTTAAACATCAAACCGCCTTAGGATCTCCAGGTTTATGTAAGGTTAACTTGCCAGCCTTAAACTTTACCAAGTAAGTCACAAGACAGAGGCTATTTACTCATTGCTGAATCAGATCTCCCATGTGGCATGCAAGAGATTTTCCACATTCCACCCATCTTTGTTGAAGATTTTAGTTTGACAGTTGTTATTCTCTTGTAGGAATTACTACAGATTTCACTGCAAATTGTTAGTAATGTTAGGTGCTGTGGCTCCAAATATTTTTTCAGTTATTCAGATATTTTTCCTCTGAAATATCATATATTTGTACAGCTGTTATTCTCAGTTTATTTTTGTCCTTAAAAAAATGTATTTATTTTCTTTGTAAGAATAATATACAGAAGAGTCCTGGCTGTCCAACATGAATGGAATTGACAGATGGTTGGACAGGCATAAAAGTCAGATAATATGGAATAGTGAATTTGAGGATGATAAAAAAGTGAAAATTGAATGCAGTATGACCTGAAATATCATTTACACTTTAAACAGAGTAAAGATATACTTGTAACTTAGTAGGTATGTTTATTAATTGTACTGATTAATTAAAAGGCATTCATAAAATTTATGGAACAACACATTTTTAATTACAACTGCATGAGTATGCAATGTATTCAAAAACCGCATAAGTATACAATATGTTCAATACAAAAGTTCTTTTTAAAAAAGCAGGGCCACTTTCTGTAAGATATTTGCCGTACGTTTCCAATTGTCATTTGTAGCAGTGATTGTAGCTAAAAGCTTAGTTTGTTATATTTGTTCAGCATGTGGAATAGCCCTGAATGTCCGATATCAGAGAGTCATATATGAAGACTCTTTGGTATGCTGTATGAAGTCTCTGCAGTAACCATGAGTGAACCTAAAACTCCACATGGTAAATTAGCTGATGATGTAATAACAATCACAGGAATTCTTTGTAACAGGTTTTTAAAATAGGAAGATGGAGTTTCACTTTTTTTCTAGTTTTTTTTTTTTGTTTTGTACATTTTTGTCTACGTGGTTTTTAGCATTTTTTTCCACTGTAGGCATATACAGTACTGACTGCTGACACTTATTTACATTGATTAAATTCTAAGTAAAGTAAATTGTGTTTTAAAATGAAATTGTTTTGTACTGTAAAAAGTGGTTTTACGATGATTTCAAAGCTTTAAGATTTGGAATGTAATCTGAAAATATGGTGGAAGGTTTAGATTTGTTAGTAAAGATACAAAATTATGCTTGTGAAAAAGTTCTAAACACGTGATAGACATGTTTAATTCTTGCAGTGTAATTTATATTTCAGGCAATGGATTTAAAAAATAACATATCTTCAATCTTCAAAAATGTAAAGTCGTGCACAAAAACGATATGTATGTTTTGGACTTTTTAATTAATTAATTAATTAATTTACATATATAATATCTTATTAACTTGACAAAATTGCACATATAAGGTACCTCAAATATGCAGTACAATGCATTATTAAAATATATTATTATTGTTTAAATATACTATTGTGCTATGTACTGTTATACTATATAGTGTTGGACTGTATTATTAGCTTATCTTCTAGCATTATATACTTTATGTATTTAATGTCCTTTATCTAGACTTCATGCAGCTTTAATGAAGAGTTTTGATCTGTCGGCCAATTTTCTGCTAGCTATACTATTTCTTTGAGCTGTGACCTGAGGGTATTAGGGTGGGTAAACAGCCACTCACACACACAATGTGCCTTTAACTTGAAAGCTGGAATGTCCATAGGCTTTGACTTGTATGACTTCTGAGACATGTTTTGTGTTCCTGATACTTTTCACATCAGTATAATAACATCTTCCTAAATTGTATGTTTTAGAGTGAAAAGAAGCAAAAGCTGACCAGCATCATTTGATTGCTGAACTTCCAGAATCACATTTATTTAGTGCAGCTGTCCCTCCTAGGTTACAGTTTTTTACTGAACAAGATACAGAATTGATGCATTTTCTGCATTTATGGAAATAAGTTCTACATTAACTGTTAACAGTACAGTACCTAAATGTTTATGTGTGCCAAATATTTTGATGTTTCCGTGCCAAATATTTTTAGTAGTTTAGTTCTTGTTATGTGTTCATCGTAGAAAAATCCATGTTTACGTGATTTAATTTGACCATTAACAGACAGATGAACACATGCAGTATCTACAGCAGTGAGGTCTTAATGTTTCTCAGGGTTTCATCAGTAATAGATCTTAAAACAAAAAGTAGTAAAAATGCAGGCTGCCTTCTTATTAAGTCTGGCCTGCAGGTGCATTACGCACTACAAAAGCAAACATGACCACATGATACTTGAGACATCTTGTTTTCTGACAACTATAATATGTTCTGTTTGCTTTAAGACAAATATCTCCCAAGAAACCCAATAAACTTTCTGGTGGAGAAGGGGATCGCTTGCCCTTGCAAAGCCTCTTGGGCAGACAGTAACCCTGGCTGTAGGTCCAACTAATGGCCACCGTTCATCGACACCTTTATCTTGTCTGTTCTCTGGCTGTAATTTCCACCTGCTTCAACAAAATAATCGCACTTGCGGCAGGGCTCGGGGAAGCCAGGTCACGCTGGAATGGCTACTAAGCAAAACGTTGTGATGCTTGCTGAGTTCTGTGAGAGACGAGGCATGGTACACATCAAGACTAGTTACCAGGTCCATACCAGTACACCTACTGTGAAACCAGATCCAATGAAAAGAATACATCCACTGCCATTCATAATCTTTCTTTCCCTTTGACAGTAATTACACTTAATTAATTAACAAATAGTATTTTAACTGCAGCTCACCAGTGTTTACCAGTATAAAACAGTGACGCCTGTGCTGTTTGCTGTATACAACTTTCTGATATGCTGTTTGGTGGCGATACCTGCCAGTCGCTTCGGCGTTCTGTATTCCACTGTTTACCAAGTCTGCATTTAATTTTATTATATTTTTAACGTTAATCTCTGCCTTTTGTCTTTATTAACACCTTCCTCTCCAGTATTAGCACTCATTATGAGAAGTGTTGAATCCGTGAACTTTGAGGCACTGCTGTTCAGTATTTAGCCTAGGACTTATTTGCAATTTTAAATGACAAACGAAATTAGACATTTATTTTTTTGTCCTAAAAATTAATAGCCAGTACTCTGTGGCGCTAAATGTTATGGCGATACTGTAACTGTGTACGAACCACTTAATTTGTGCCAAAAGAAGAACTCTTTGCTGCAGATGTGTTTGTAGGGTATTCAGTTATTTTTTTTAATTAAGGTAATTGTCAAAGCCTTGTTACAGTCTATTTACATGCAACTGCCAGTTACTCAGGTGTGTGAGGGATTTAATAACATTTCAGTTAAAACAGAATTAGTTCAACAGTTATGTAAGACCAAAATCTGTGGAGCAAATACTTTATTTGTCAATTTTTTTTCCTATCTGCATCAGATTAAACCTAGATAGTTGAAATATGTGTCTTATTTCATTTTGCTTCCAATGTTACAATTATAGTTGAGTATCAGCTTCCTCCAGTCAGGTCTTGTGATATATTTAATTCTTTTTGTGTCAGTATAGGTGGTGTGCACAATGAAGAAAAAACGTTTATGTGTATTTCTTTCACAGGCTCTTTATTGGGGGGGGGGGGGGTCATATTCTTATTAAACTTTATCATGAGAGAAGTGTGAAAATTCAATGGAATGTGCAAAAATGGGTGTAAATTGTAGAATGGTATAAGTGTAAATTGCTGCAAGTTGAACTGCTATAAGAAATGGCCTGTATACACACTGTTCAAAGTGCATCTCACAAAGACAACAGCATTTGTATAAAATGTAAAATGTACACACATCATAGTACTTTGTTAATCAGGTTAAGTCCGTCACAGTTTGTGAAAATAGATGAGGTCTACAGTTTAGATTATTTTCTTCAGAATTTGTTCTTAGTTTCACAAATGTGGAAAATATATTTTTTATGCCGTGTTTAAATTTCTAAGTTAAAATGTCTTACATTTTTCTAATAGAGAACATTTGGCTTTTTAAATTTTATTGTACTCCTTTCGCTTATTTACAAGTACACCCGATGGGTTCAGTCTGAAGTAAAATTACTAACATACAGATGACATAATATGAAATAAAGGTATAAATATATTTTTAAAATTTAAATGTCCAGCTTATCTTTTTGGACTTAAAAAGAGTTTTTGCTCAGTCAGTCTAAACTTTTATGGGTTAACCATTATTCAGTTGTGATTTTTGAAGTGTTTTCATATCTGCCGAGGAAACTTAAAAATCTAATTAAGATTTCATCAGTGTGTGGGGAAAAAAAAATACACGTTATTGTGAGTGTTACTATTTAAACAGTGATTATGAGGCTTTCTTAAATAATGGACATATGCTGCAAATGGTTGCAGATGACATGTTTTTTACCCTGTGTCCTCCCTGAGATGGAGGCATAAGCAGTGAAATATCTGAGCACTTTTTGTAGAAAGCGCTTGCAGTGCAAGGCAAGCGTTCGTCTGGAGCCGTTCGCCTCCTCCCACACAACGCCTGGCTTCTGTGCTCAAGGTGAGGCTCTTCAACTCTGAAACTAACACACAGACACACACACACAAACACACACATGCACGCACACTGATAGATCAACTAAATTCCACACTGAACAGTTGACAGTGAAGGACCCTCATGCTATTTACATTTACATTACATTACATGTACGTTTTTTCGTTTAGCACATGGTTTTGTCCAAAGCAACTTACAGATGAGTAAGAGTATACGTGTACTTTTTCAGTTGCATAGAGAATGGAAGCAAAGAATAAAGCTAAACAGCAAGAGGAATTAGCCTAATATTCCCTACGCTGCAGGAATCAGCACACTTTGTGTGTTGTTGGACAATAAATTGTTGCCTACTATTGAAATATATAAGTGGTATCTGAGAGAATGAGAAAGATAGGGGGTGTCTTTTGCAACATGTATGGTTTTCCTGCAATAGCCAAGTCTTTCTGAGTTAGCTGTACTTTACCATAACCATAACCAAGGTACGATGAGCTTTTATTAAGAACAAGGAAGTTTTTTTTTGCATGGCGATCCTGTTTCTGACAGGTAGATTGAGAAAGCGAACGGCTGACCACTGCAGGCTGCGTGTTCACATCAGCGGTCTCTTGCCTGGTTCTCGTGCACGCTACTTTACCGATTAATGACGGAATCGTTTACATAATCAGCACGGGGATATCTGTCACCTCTCAGACCCATGCAGATTAATCCAGAGGCGGCACGCTCACCTGTGCGTGCCGGAGATGACATTTTCAATAGCTTTTCACTGTCACTCCTGGCGTCCCCGAAGAGCCAGCCTAGTTTGAGTATCTTTCATCTAGGCAAATGTGCACTCTTGTATACGCTCCAGGGATGTAACTGGTCAGTTAGAATTGCGATTACTTACCCTGATGTACAATTAATTTCATTTACCTTTACCTTATATTAGAATTCCACTGTCCACTGTGAATTGTAGTGTAAAACAACTATACAGTACAGAATATATACAGAAGGGCTGTATGATGTATGATATATAGATTAATCATTATAATGAATCAGCAATAGTAATTTTTTTGAGAGGTGCCTAATTTTGTTTCTTTCCAATGAGAATTTTGTATTACATTCTGATCAGTATCAGTGCTGTATATTCTCTGCTGTTGTGGGTTTTATCTGAGGCATAAGACGCCCCTAACAGCTGAGCAGGTGCAGCACAGCTAATAAAGTATTCCTTTGTTGTCACAGACATAGCAAATGAACCCAGTAATGTACTTGTAAGCAAGTTTAGTCTTGTAGGCCTAGTTAAGAAACAGTTTTTTATTTGTGTCTTCAGCAGCCTTATTTATGTATTAATGTCATAATTCTGTTAATTCAGCATGATTTTTTTTTGTTGGAGTGCATTATTTTGTGTATTTTGAGCTTTTATTTTTGACTGCTCTGTATATGCAAGGGAAGCGGCGTATGTGTTATTCTGTATCAGATGTCATGGGATTTTTTTTACTTGGGCTTGGAGAAAGAAAAGTGATTCCCCTAATTTTGGGGGGGGGGGGGGGGGGGGGCGGGGGGGGGGGGGGGGGGGGGGGGGGGGGGGGGGGGGGGGGGGGGGGGGGGGGG
>JABJVR010000095.1:9228751-9258952 GCA_025773905.1 Chitala chitala
GGGCAGTGAGGGGGCTTGCCATCGCGCCACTGTGCATTAAGAGCTTCTGTTCTGCCAATGAGAAGCTCCTCAGATCAATGTTTTAAACCTTTTAAAATAAGGGTTCGGGGATTTACTCATGAGGAAAATCCTTAAAGACAAGAATAGTTTTGTGTGCATGCAAAACTCTATTAATATTCCCCTTACGGATAAATACTTTATAGAAATTCAGTCTTATATTTTGTTGTTCTTTTGTCTGTTATTGTTTCTCTCACTCACTCTCTCTGTCTCTCTCTCTCTCTCTCTCTCTCTCTCTCTCCCTCTCTCCCTTTTTTCCTCTTTCTCTCTCTGTCTCTCTCTCTTTTAAGATGGAGTCCTATACTAATGCTCTATGTGGTCTAAATGTTGTGTAAATGATAGTTACTGCTAAATTAATTCACTGAAATAAAGTGTAAGTTCTTTAAAATAAAACATTTTGTGGACCATATACTATATGTATTTTTGTTTTTATTGTAGATATAATTTAACATGTTTCCTATTTTTTACAAATGCCTAATCAGTTAATTCATTGTATTTGTTAATACATTTTATTTTTTAAAATCGCATAGCTGAACATTGATGTTGCATGTTAAGTTAAAACTGTTTTATTCAGAAAGGATCTTAGTCCTGCATTAACGGTTTTAGGCAGAACCGACAGTAATTTGGTATCATATTACGACCATAGCAAGTCTATGCATTAAATGGATTGTAATACTACTCTGACAGCTATGCTTCTTTTTCTTAAAACTTGGTGATATTATAGTATTGTACCAGAAGCTCACGTATTTGTAGTGGCAGATGTGGAGAATGGGGGGTGTGGGCAGCAGTGCATGTTTTCATACCACACACCCACAAAAGGTGTCCTGGTTGTCACTATGTTACCAATAATGGGAATGCTTACAGATTAAATCCTGCACTGAACTCTGACAATTAAAAAGAATTTCTTGTATCCATACTTCTCAGTCATTTTCACATTGTTCTATTTTGTGTTTCTCTGGTTAAAAAATAAACAAGTGTATGTGTGTGTTGCGTAATGCTTTCTGGTTCTGAAGCTGGAAAAAGACGAGGGGTGTTACACTCATTATCTCCTTACAGCTGTTAATCTGCTTTTTAACAGCCATTAGGGCCCGAGCTGAGGTGTGGAGACTGGTTTATTATAGTTTGTGACCTTCCCTCTTTTAATGTACAACTCCTGCTGTGTGTTTCTCTCTCTTTTTTTTTCCTGTCAGGCTTTTAGGTAATTAAATGTGGGGTATTGGCATTCCATCTCACTGCCCTCCATTCTGAAATTACCACAGCATCTGACCAGCTAGAGCAATTCGAGTGATGGATTTCTGATTAAACCGAAATGGTTCAAGAGGGAATTTAGTTAAAGTTCAGCTGTATAAATTGTTTGACCAAGTCAGTCATCTGTGGGATATATAAAACCACACGGAAGATAGCGTCAAATAGCGTGCTTTTTGTTGTGCATAACACATATCGGTAATTTATCAATTATGGCAGAGTGTACTACAACAACAGTTTCCTGTTGTTGAGTGGGAGACGGGCTTTCTGTTTGTGTTTTACTGCTCACGGTTATGCGTCACGATGCCTTTACATTCAGTGTTATAAAATATGAATAGTACGTCCCAGAGAGGAGCCACATTCATTATTACCGAAATATTTCCATCATCTACAATGAAAAGTGAGTATGCAACTTCTTAAAGGGTGAGACGCAGTGCGATGGCAGGCTTTTCTGAAGGAGAAAAATATAAATTTGCTAATTTCAGATCTGTAGAAGTAGAAGTTCTGGGGTTTGTAAGGACGAAGCAGTGTCAAAGGGAGACTGTGGTTATCTCAGTTAAATAACTCCTGCCTCCAGTGAACCTTTAACCAGCTTGTTATAGTCTTTATTTGTGTAACTTTTAAAATTCCCTCTTTTGCTAAAATTTCTCAGCAGAAAATTTAACTGCCATAGGTGGAGGAAAAACATATAGAACGTTAATGCGCAAAACGCTCACAGAGTGGTCCAGGGAAATGTAATCTCCTAATATTTTCAGATCTGTTGGTTTCATTACCCTGTTATGTAAGAATAATTATTTTTGAAATAATTGTATTACTTCTTATGTAATACATGGTTGTACAGTCCGTCTATCCCCCCCACGCCCATGTAGGGAGTACTGCTATTTACATGGGTGCATGCTGTATCAATTCCAGCAATTCTTTACATGAATTGCAAAATAATTTCAAAGTAAATAATAAAATCACTTCAGGCTGCCGATATGCTGTATTTGGTGTTTGTGTTAAGGATAACTGAAATGTGCGTGTGCATATCTGGTTACCGTAATCACGGCTGTTTTTTTATTTGATTGGTTACCGTGAATGTTGCTGAGGCACTGAATGCCATGGAAGCCTTGTCCATATTAAACACACGTTAACAAATTATAATAATTAAAGCAGTTCCAATTTACATATCAAAAGTTCTCAGATCAGAGGACAACAGTAACTAACTTTGAGTTTCCAGTGTCTGATCACGCAATGCTTATTGAATAAAACTGTTTATTAATTTACAAAACAGTCTAAAAGGTCATGTTATTGTTGTTATGTTACATGTAACGTTACGTATACCTTGAGAAATTCGTTTTCTAAAATGAAGTTGTCATGTACACAAAAATGCTGAAGCAGTGTAAAGATAGTTCGATTCTAATGATGTCAGTGTTCAGAAATTTGTTGGTTTTGTTTTGTTATTATCATTATTACACTTTTATGTTCTTAGCGACACAACAGTTGGATTTTTTGGTGACATCATTATTGCTTTTTAACTCACTGCCACAAGGTATGTTATCGCTTAGATCCTGTAAAGATTAGTCAGCACAAAGCTGAATTTGACCTCACGATATCTGCACATAACTCCACGTTTAACTGTACATGAGCCCTGCTAATTATTACAGCTGTGGCTGTGGAAATAAAGGCAATATTGTACATCACTCGCGACAGAAATTTGTCTGTTTGTTAATAGGGCATGTGTGGTGGCTCTGGATTACACCTGTCACTGCATCACAAAGCTAGAAGTATTTATGCCGTTTCGCGGACCATGAAGAAAATGGCCAGGGAGCGGAAGAGAGCACGTGCGAGGTGGTTTTTCTCGTAATACACACAGGGTGTCTTGTGGTGAGGAAAAAAAAAAAAAGGATGAATCTGAATGAAATGTACATAAGTGAAAATAGCAGCGGTTTTGAAGTTGAAGCCAAAGTAAAAGCCGAAAGAGAAAATGTAATAAATCGAGAAAAAAAGTAGGAAAAGGGAGCCACGGAAGGAATCAGAAGTGTGGCCAGGCACCTTAATTGTGATGCATTTCCCGAGTCTCTCTTTTCCATTGTCAGCCCTGCTCCCGTGCCATATGGTCTACCATGGAACATTTAACTTGTCAGATATAATGGATTGTCTTGGAAGCAGATTTTTGCTTTAAGCGCTCGACTTCTTGCATTTCGGTGTTGGGCTGCAGGCTGTAGGATAAAAGATCATGGTGTGAATGCACCAAAGAGTCACATAGTTGGTTCCCCTCAAGACAATGACCTATATGCCACAAACAAGGCATATCCTAGGTCCTGGCTCTGCAGGCGGGTCTGTTTCTGTCGGTTAAACTCTCTAGAATTCAACTGATTCGGATATTTTGTGCAGAGAGTTGCATCTGCAGCTCTTCCTGTTGAAAGAGGACAAGCGTGCTGTTCATTTCACGGATTAAATGAGCAGTCGCCTGTTGTCTCCATTGTGTTGAGCGTCATGACGTTTCTTCCTCACTGTTGGCACAATACGGTGCTGCCTTGCGGTTCTCCGAATATTGGAGGATGAAGTGCGGAATAATTGAATAATTGTTAAAGTATAATCTTTTTCGCTCTAGAAGGGATACTGCTAGATTTACTAATTGGTAACAATCCAGTTAAGATAAAAGGCTATATAATGCCGATATAATACATACATGAAATGAAGAGATGTTCACCGATTTGAAATGATTTCAAAGTATGCGATTTTTAATGTAAGATTTAGTTCTGATAAACTGATGTCCTGTTTTTGTTAATAGTTAAAGTGTTGTTGTGTTTCTGTCGGGATAAGCAGGATGGATCTGATTGATGGGTGCATAGTTACCTTATGTTGTGATTTTCAGATTATTTCGCTTTAATGCAGGCTTGAAATGGTTATAGACTCAGATCTGGCCAAGAACTTGGCAACTTCTTTCATCATTGTTGTGGCAGAGTAAACTAAAACAGATTGTGTTATTAATATTGTCAGCACTAATTTCATTAAAGTCATTGCCTTCTTGTACTCGAAACAAAGTTGTTGAATGCGTGATGTCTTAAAGTATGCCAATTCAGGGTTTTACATATTAGGCTGGGAGACATTAAAGATGTTTGTCCTTGATTTTTGAAAATTTATATTGTAAGTTTTAATTCAAATTGTTTTAATTATCTGGGAGGACATGTGCTTACCAGGTGGACCTCTGATGTAGACTCCATGCAGGCCACTGCCATCATCGTTACACAGACTATTCTGATCGGGCTTTTATTTTTACAGATTTAAAGCAGATTTAAGGAAATAAGTTGTTGTCCTGCTTCTGCATGTTTTACAGCATTTCCTTTGATTATGAGGTGGGGGTTCAGTAATATGAGAAAGATAGTGACTTGCCTCAGAAAAATTACATTAGGTCCATTAGACGTCCATTGTCTTGAGCGGGAATGTTTTTGCTTCGTGTGGTAAGCGCTCGATTTGCGGGTAGCCATGTGAGCGGCGAAGTGTTGTGTTCTAAGCAGGGCTGCAAAGAGGCACGAACCCGGGCCTGCCGTTTTTGCGTGGCGACAAGCCACGCACGCTTCACTCGACAGCCAGCGTACGCTGTCTGGGCCTACAGGGCCGGCCCGGCAGAGGTGGCCTGATGGGTGTGCAGAGCCCCCCCCCACCCCCGGCAGCTGCAGCCTCCCCCGTCTCCAGCTGTTCCTGACAGATCACCTGCTCTCTTAGCACAAAGCCGCTGCAGCCTTCCCTGATGAGCGAGCTGTAATTATTGAAGGATGCGGCTATCCCAGGAAAGACGGGGAAAGCATTTGCATATTAAACTGTGAGGGAGGGCTTGGTTTGAAATTTTGTAGTTGCCCTTTTAATGAACGTTTAACTGGATTTGATGTGTCCAAGCAGTACTTTTTTAGAATTGTTTTTTAATTCGCGGAAAAATATTAAGTCCGTGTGGCGTATTGCCACTGTTTTCGTTTCATGTTCTCATGAGCGATGGGTTTTGGAAATGTAAAAATGTATAGTGGAAGTGCCTGAAGTGAGACGGTAGATGGTTTCCTATTTCAAGATGCCTCAAAACATGTAAATGGACAAATAACATGCGACGTGAAATATTAAGTCTCTGTCCCTCAAACTATGCAATTATTCTAAAAAATATATAATTTTATTTAGAAAACAGGACATTTTGCTGCACATGAAAGTTTCAGGAGTTTCATTTGCATATAGGCCACAGTCAGATGCTAGAAATCACTTAGCTACATGAAGTTGTTTACTCGTAATAATATTGTGCTTGTGCCCTTTGTGTGCTGTTAGTGTTATGTAGTGTTTACTTTATACAAGTTCCTTGTTTATAGGTGTTCGCTGTTTCTTTGTGAGATCCTATGTACTTTGGCATAGTCGGCCCTGACATAATGCTTTAAACAGTTTAGCTATTATATTATAGTTTTATGCAAATTTAAACGCTTACTTCCTTGTTAGACTTTCACTCAAAAAATTTTACCATTTATCAGATGCTCAACAGTCACAAGTAAAAGGCAATTATGAGGGTAACCACTTGAATAAAAATCAGTTTCTAGCTTTGTTGTCAAGTTTAAAAGGTGGCAGTTAGTTACACAGGTGCACTTAATGGCATGGAATTTTAAAAAGCCACATTCTTCACAAAAAACTGTTTTGTATTCATCAAATTCATTAAAATATGAATTGTTAATAGCACTGTATATTTACACCTAAAGAGTGTAAAATTTCCCGTGTGACTCCAGCCACAGTGTCAGTCTTGCACAGGCCTCAGTGATTGCCTCTCTGTGTAGCACTACATTTTGACTGCTTGTTGCAGTCAGAGGTGGCTGTTCGTACATCTTTAAAGCAGCTCAAAAGCTGACGGTATGCCGTTTGCTCCCCTGTGAACGATTTATTTGTGAAATGTTGTGAAACTTGACATTTTATCAAAAATTTTAGCACACACATATTTTGCATGATACATCTATGAAGCTTGGTTCGTGTTATACTTGATGCATTTTGTGAAAACATCCTGTTTTCTTTGATCCATCCATCCAACATTAGCTGCTGTGTATTGGATGCTGTTCTCACTTTAATCTGACCATTTATTCACAGTGGACTAAAGCTTCCAAATGTTGATCACTATCTTATGGTCTTTATGAATGTGAGTCCACTTTTGCCATGTACACTGAGTGTGCTGAGTAGCTCACCTTAACTTTATTTTGTTCTGTATTCATTTTCTGCACCTCTAACAAGGTATTGCAATTTTAAGGATAAGCACAACTGTAATGAAACCAGTGAAATTAATATTAATTGAACTGTAAACCTTGTAGTAAATGCAATAAAATAAAGTACACTTTCTAAAATCTTAGGCATTCTTCAGATATTAACTTGTGATGCAATATGTAACCATAAATATAAATATATTTAAATATATATAGTAAACGTTTGCAGTAATTTTATTCAACCCTTGTGGAATTTCAGCAATAAAGAATATATGAAAAATCATGACAATTCACTCTGCACTCCTTTGTTGCTTACCTTAAATTTTACATAAACCTAAAAACTTGGAAATGAACATTTTTGAATAGGAAGTGAGTAGATCTTTAAGTATGTAGTTATGTTATCCTGCCTGACCTTTATTAAGGTCAAATTTTAAATACTTATATAGTAGGATATATACTAAGTGCTATGCACTTAAAAAAATAATAATTATTATTATTATTATTGTTGTTGATGTTGTTATTAAGTAGTTTAAAAATAATTGTTTTTCAACTAACAGTTCAAGTATGTTACCATAAACTAGTAAAAAAAACTAACTCTTAAAAGAGTGTACATATAAAAGGTTTAGTAAAAAGTCATTATAGCTTTATTACGTTCTTACTTTGGAGGTACTGATGAGACATATTTTTATACTGGTCTGCTTCTGGAGTCAGTCCTGGACAGCTTACACGTTCTGCCCGCTTTTGTGGGATCCCGAGAAAACAAATATGTGGATACAGCTGTGTTTTTTAACTCTGTTAAGACACGTGCTACGTAGTGAGCCTTGTCAACTTGCTTCAGTCACAGCTGAAATTGTCAAGGGTCTGGCAAGGTTACGTCAGGCATTTAGTTTTTATAAACTGAGACTATGGTGGTGGTGGAGGTGGTTTGGGGAGTTGCCTCGCTCTTGTTTGGATGCGGGGAGGTGGTCGGAGCTGGTATCCACTCTTTGTCCTTTTCCCTGATTTATAAATTGGGCTCACCCACACGTTGTTGGCTTCCGTGTCGTTCCTGAGAACGAGTTGCAGAGCAGCCCTTTTTTATCCACTGCATGCTGTTGAAGTGATTCATAAAATATAAAGGATAAAATAGAAAGGAAACATCTCACTGTATTGTAAATACCACATGCCAAGTCTGTCTGTGCAAGCAAATCAATGCTCTTTCACTGTTTTCTATTGATTGAGGCTTTAGCGAATGACAGGCTTGCTGCTTTGTACAAAGGACAGACTTGGTACTATATATAGTTTTCAGCGCCAGCCAGGAGTGTGTGTCTGTGTGTGTGTGTGTGTGTGTGTGTGTGTGTGTGTGTGTGTCTGTGTGTGTGTGAATGTATTTATAAAAATAGACAATAGTAATTATTTGCATTTATTAACAGCATATATACACACACAACTGTATATTTTTGTGTTAGTTTATGTAGTAATTTATTTTAATTACTTGAGGAAACATCACATAGCTCCTGCTGTACACACTAATGGAGTTCAGGGATCTCACTTGTTGTTGAATAAATTTAGCATTTAAATCTCCTTTGAAACGTCACAGCATGTGCCGTGTACCAGCTTCAGGTGTGTGTTGCCTAATGTGTTTGTGGAGAACTGTGCTTTAAAAAAATTCCCCCTTATTTTATTTATACACTATTCTCTGTTTTATGAACATTTAAAGGAAAATTTAAAGTGAAGAGGTATAATATCAAAGTCATTATATTAGTTTTGTATTAATGCAGTTTTTCCAAATTCAGGCATTGATTAGCTGTTTTTTAGATTTTTTGTGATGAGGTATATTTTAACTGTAGGGGTACATTTTATACTTTGTAAATTTGGATGGCAAATTGTGGTCATTGTGGTCAGTATACAACAACAGAATAGTTTAAGTAAATATAGGTATGTCTAATTATATACAATTTAAAACCTGTTATTAACTTTAAATGGGACTGTAGAATTGCAGTGTTTTGTGGTGTTTAACAAAAAAAAATTTAAGTACATCTTCTGGCAGTATCTTGGTCACTGGTATATGACATATTTAAGGTAAATATGTAAATTAAGGAAAACACTCACCTTGTTTCTTAATTTTTCTGTAAACCCCCCCAAAAAAAACAAGCAGTGAAACTGTCATATTATTCACCAAATAGCTCTTTCAAGTGGGAGGTCATTTTTACCAGAGATACTTTAAAACTAAAACCTAAAGCCTGAATCATTAGTCACCTTTTCTACTTATCTATGTATATGACTTAGTTGTTAAATAATGGATTGTATATGTTTTATTGGGCTGCTAAATCCATCGGATGACTGCTAGAGGTATATTTTTGAAATGAATGTTAAGTACGTATAAACTCATTTTACGTACAATAAAGTGGCTTTGTGTTTCTGCATTATAGTGTGTAAGCTAAATGTTGGAGCTCTCATTATAACTCTCTTTTGTTTAGAAAACAGCTAAATGGTGTTTATCCCAATAGTGCCTTTACCAGGATTTCCTCATTTTTAGTTATCCTGCATGTTGTTTTAGGAGATTTTTGTGTATTATTTTCTTGGGCAGCATAATGGAGTGCTTTGTTTATTTGTTTAGCATTGCAAAACAAAAAATGTCCATAACGCTTTGTGCATCTCTCCGGCAACCATTGTGCTTTATGTATTGTGAAATTACAACCCAAATCCTGAAGACAAAAGCGAGAACGCAGAAACGCACAAGTAAATTTTTAGCATTCCACGGTAAATGGCACAAAGAATAAATGTCAAAGTGGGCGGGGTAAAAAATTTTAAAGATCTAAATATACAGCTCAGGTGTTACTTGAGAAGATTAAATTTTTTTAAATTGACAGACACCAGGGCATTAACAAGCAAGACAGGAAAAGGGAGACCAAAGTAGTCCTCGCTGGGTGGAAAAAAGCTCTAATACCATCCTTATGCGTCTTTTAGTATTTTTTGCCACAGGCCTTGGCAGTGCCACTTTTGTCATGGTGCCAAAAAAAAAAATCTGCAGTGTACGCCGCATTTCAGTACCCATGTTTTGTTTCGCGTGCATGCACAAAATCACAAGAAATGTGCAATGGAATAGAGAAGGTTTTTTAACTGTTAAATGTATGGAAGGTCACTTTTAAAAAAGGTTATTTTTTAAGTGCTACCATGAGCTTGCATTTTTTTTTCCGGTGCTCATCTGTTATATCTTTAATTTTTCCCTCATTGTATTTTCCAAAATCTCACAAGTTTGAAGAACATGCACTGGTTTGTAATGTTCTAAAAATTAAACATTTTATACATTTGTATTTTTATATAGCAGGCATGTATGAACATGTGTATTATATATGTATATTTATACATGTGTGTTTGTGGATGTTTCACTTGGATACATAAGAGAGAAATTGATGAAAGCTGTTTTTCTATATTAAGTAATGAAGTGCAAAGAATCGAACAAATCTTTAGCTTTACTGGTGTTGAGCCTTGATTTTTTCCCCATAATGTTGCTTATGGCTTATCAAAATTTTGTGGAACATTGGAATGCCTCAGATGGCCAACCACTTTCAGTGATACAGCTTGACCAGAAGGACTTGCATTTTTCACTACTTTTATTTATTTATCTTCTGATTTATTCAGCTGTTTACGTGCCAATCGCCAATTCTGCCAGGGATTTACAGCTGGGTGCCCATCGACCAACGTGTAAAATTAATTTTAATGAAAAATTTGTGGCTCTTGAGGACAAGTAGTGTTTCTTACACTTGGTTGTGTTTGTTTATTTGTTCATTTTAAAGCCAGCTCTCCATGTCTGCTCTCCCTTTACTACCTTTTAGACTTTGTCAGAGTTTTGGAAGGATGCCCATTGATGTCATGGAAACACTTGAATTACTAAGAATGATTCATGTGTGTTCTCTCTACACACCCTCCCCCACATAAAACAGGAATAGATTTCATTTTAACCCTTACTGCCCACTATCATGTCTAAACAGTGCATGTTGCACATGTGCGCGCACACACACACACACACACACACACACACACACACACACACACAGTGCTGTGTGTAAAATTTAAACCTGTATGGCAGTAAAAATTATTAATTCCACTTTTCCTGAAATTCACACCAGTTAACATACCTAAATCAGAAACCTTTGTAATGTTTAAATTGTAATCTTGAAGGAATTACACCCGATCTGCTGTAATCTAATAAAGTTTCATCAACAAGCATAGATCAGTGTTTGGTTTTCCCTAAATTCTGTTTGCGTCTGAGGGGTATTTTTGATATTCGTTAGGATTGAAGTTGGCTCAGATTGAAAATATCGTTCCTGAATTTATTCACTTTCACCGCAGACCTTGACCACACTCGCTCTTTTGTCTCTGTTGTGCCAGTTGCACTTGTGTAAACATTTGTGAGCATGCCAAGCGTTTCTTGGATTGGATTCCAAAAACCCTACCATCTTCAATAAAAACGGCAAAATGGCTGTGATATAAAGCAGTAGATATTACTACTGTTGTGAATTTTTTTTCCCCCCAATTTGTTGCGAATGGATGTTCTTTTGGAAAATGTTTTTTATTCACAGTTTAAAAAATATGGATTAATTAGAAAGTGGTAGTTGGAATTACACGAGCGCGTGTTTGTACACACGTCGACTCTTACATTTGACCATATTTTTGAGTACCCACAGTGTTTACACTGTGCATGGTAGGCTTATGAGCGGGATGACAGACTTAACAGTTTTATTCTAATAAGTATAGATTCGGAAGATTATTTGTTAATGTTGCATGATAAATGACAATATTGTTGATTGATGTTATCATTTTTTGAGTGAATCAACACATTTGGTTAAAATGAATCTTAAAGGGATTCTTTGAAATAACGGCAATATTAGAGGACCGGAAAACAAGATGAATCCCAAACTTGTAATTTATAAGAATAAGTTTATTTACACTTTAACTGTTAAAAAGATATTGGTATTACTATTGAGTCCCCACTGTCAAAATTGTAAATGCAGTAGCCTTAATATTAAGTGCAAATACACCCTCATTGTGACATTGTTGGATACAATGAGCATCTATGTGGGAGTGACCACAGATATTATCTTTTATTACTGCTTTCAAGCATAATGAGTTTTCCAAAAGCGATTTTACAGTGAAACCCGCAGCGATGAGGTTCAATGATGAGAGCAATAAGCGTGTAAGGCCTTGGCCGTGGAGCCGGCGTGTATCAGACGCCTTGTGGCTTTGGTGACGAGCACACACAATCCTGCTCCGCACCTAAGGCCACTGTGTAGGACAAGCACATCAAATATTTAAATGGATTAAAAATGCAGAAAAAAAAACTATGTGCAGGGGCAACTTGGAGATGGTCCATATTTGTTTTCCACCAGAAAACAGAAACACTCGCTGCTTATATATTTATTTATTTTTTTAAGGAATCGACTGTTAGGTGTCGAATAATGAACAAATACTTACGTGGATAAATTTTTCATTTGCGCGTAATGAAGCTTACGCCCTAGTTTTCCGTAATGTCACCATAGGTAGTGTCTGCACGTCGCTTAAATGTGTTTAATTTCTCAGGCCTGGCTGGTGTTTTCTGGTCTTTTGAGAGCGGTGAAATCTCGACTCGGGCAAGACGTAAACGTTAAAATGCTCGAAGGTTTTGTTAGACATGAGAAAGGGGGCATTTGGGAAGAAAACCCTCTTTCCAGCTTCTTCTCATTCAAATACACATAATGCACTAAATGTGTAAACATTGCCATTGGTTTAGTATTTTTATTCAGTCTAATTTGAAGAGTACATTCGGATATTGTGCTAATTATATGCCGACATTTCAATATCTTGTAGTCTGCATATACATTTTTTAATGTAATTATTGTTTGAAACTACATATTGGAAATGTTCCTGTTTGGTTAGTTTTTTTTAAACGCCACAAATCTATGTTTCACCACTAGAACATGAACGTTCAAACCCTAACCACTGTCAGCTGTCACTGTCATGGCATTTTTAATTTACATTTTGATTTGTGTTTTTGCATTTTAACAAAAAAAACATCCTTTCAAGTTTTTTTTTTCCAATTTGTGTTATTACAGTTGAAGTGTCTGCTTCTTATTGGCAATTTTTTATGACAGTAGGTAAATTTTAAAATGAACTCGTGATGTAATATGCCTTATGTAGTCAAAGATCACAGCATACAGCATGCTAATGCATAGTGACTAACATCTAATCTTTATAATATTTTATTAAAATTTATGAACCAAATCGTAATATTCTATTTACAAGTCACAGCTTAAGAAAATAATTCTCAGAATATTCAGATATTGTAAAAGAGATGTTTGGTGGTAAAATAAAAATCCTGCTGTTATTTTGACAAATACCAGTGCAGTGTTCTGCTGTAAAAAAATCGTTTTTACCAAAGTGAGTTCTTCATAACTGTGCTGCTTTTTATCTCAGGTCACAGTGTGTGTTGCATTTCAAAGTGATTCTATGGCATGCCAACATGTCGTTAATGGTTAATTTATAAAAACAAATCATTTAATGTAGTTATTTCCTCTCTGATTATTGCCTCTTTGTGTAACTGGGGAATTATTATATGGAAATATATAATAGTAAACACTGAGCAACACTTTTCTTTAAATCTCTTAAATTTGTAGCTACGTTTGTGCTTCAGATGAAAGCTGTATGTGCCAAATTGTGTCTTGTATTTGTAATTTGGCATGTTACAGAAAATAATCATGTTACATAGAATTACGCAAGAAGCAGTCTTCATTGCCTTAAAATTTTTCTCGCAAAGAACTGTTAGGCTGAATTAAATGATCGCAAAATTATTGGTGAAGTACTTGGAGATCATATTTCAGATGTTGAGACAAAATTTCACTGTTGTATTCTTACATTGTAGAGGATAAGTGAAAAAGCTACGAATTTGTGTATTTTATTGGTTTTTTTTTAATTGGTGTTTTAGTACCTACTGACTGTTGTTCTCTTTTCTTTATTTTAAATTCATTTTGACTTGAGGTAGTCTCCAAGTTTTTTTTTTTTTTTACCACCATAAAACTCCTGATATTGCAAATTATATACATGTGGTTATTACACTTAGTGAGTTTTCTCACATTTTGGCGAAAATTTTCAAAATAACCAAAAATTTGCCATTGTTGTTATTGTAACACTTAAAATACAGGTTTTCTAATAGATGTTTGTGGTATTTTATGTAAATCGAGAGAGCTCCAGATTATTAGAAAAAAAAATCTAAGAAATCACTGCAAAAAAAAAACCTTCAGTTATACAGAAAAAGAGTTACTACCCAGTTGTAGTGATTTTTTTCAATTATTATTAAATGTATTTTGATGTAAAATGTGTCTAAAGTGCACATGGTATTTTTGGCCTTATGAATTAGTTTTATTGAAGTTATTTATATTCTTATCTTGCATAGGTGGTTGTTGACAGTGTCGAACACAATTAAGTCAATGGCAGAAATCTTAAACTAAGTCTGGCTTGTATAATTCTAAATATGTAATTAGCAGCTGGTATTTAAGTCTCAGGGTTTTGGTTGGGCAGAAGGGTAATGGCTGTAGTTCACTGCTGAGCTGATCTCAGTAAACACTCCTCCACAGCAAGTTTTTTTCGTAAGTTACATAAACATTCAATGCCTGTGCCACATTAATATTACAGAATTAATACGTCATGTCAGATTAAATTTACACTACATTCCCAATCTTTCATATCTTTTCTCCAGATTGGCCAAGTCAATGCTGTTACATTATTGACTTTTTGGATGGATTAATTGTTGGTAATTCATTTGAAAATATATGTAAAAGCAAATGGTGTACTAATAACGCTCTTTAAAACCAAAGTCAGCGTTAGAAAGAGCATTACAAACAACATTAGTTCCAGCCTTCATTAAGCTTTAGATGGATCTCTGTCATTTTCCCTGTTTTGTGAGATTCTTTCCATGTAAGTTAGAAAATCATATAATAGCTACATGACAAAGATAATATAAAATAGATGCAAAATGTAAAATGCAATTTACATGTAATATGATTAATTTCTCATTCTCGCAAAACATTTACGTTATTACTTTTATATAGTAAAATACAGTATTTTTATGGATTTGTTTCACATTTTTGTCTCGTCAACCTCTTGTTATTTTTGAAGAACTTGTTAGGATTACTAAATGACAAGTAGAGTGTTGTAATAGTTATGAATAAATGTAATTAACATCATGCGACAATTGTGTAAGTTACAAAGCTTGTAACTGATGGAAGATGGAGTGTAAATAGATAGTTAATCAAGGTCAGTAGATTTTGTCAGGTGATTTGTTTTCAAATTATATTTTATGTTCTTGTGAAGCTCAAATCTTTAAAAACACAGAGATTCTAGTGAGTTTGCTTCCAGATATTGATTACAATACTTCAATGATTAGTGGCAACTCGATTTATATTTTGTATAGGGATAAAATATTGATGATTTGAAAGTGATGGCTCTGATTAATAAATGGGAAAAATCATATAGTATTTAATGACTGTTAATTTTTGTTTGCTTAGTAAATATTAGTCAGTTGTAATGCAGTTTACCAAAAATGTAAACGTATAAGGGTAAACGTATAAGGGTGTGCACTTTACAAATATTACACTGTTATATAATTAATAGTGGCCTAATACTTCGAACATTAGAATCCAGGATATAATCAGTTTTTAAGGAATGTTTGAAAAAATAGTGGCAAGCCATTACTTTTAGGATTACTTTTATTTAACAAATAATATTTTTGTTGTTGTTTGTTTAAATAACTTGGCTGCTAACAGAGTCACTTTCTTCCCTGAAAACAGAACAGCAATGTGGGAGGAGGATTTTAATATATAATTCTTTTTTTTTTTAATTAAGGTAAAACCGAGAGAGCATCGTACTTGTATGGAAGAGACTCAAATTCACACGAATGCCATCAGGTAAGACGTTTCGTTTACAAAAGAACAATTATCTTTGTTACATGACTAGATAAAAGATCAAAGATTTCTTAGGTAGATATGGATAATGCAGGTTGCACTTTAATATGGCATGGGTCTTTGGCTGTAATAAGTCGGTCACTTAAAGATGTACACATAACCCCGACCTTGCTATAGTAAAATTGATAGTTATACTTCTTTAAGCCTGAATGCTTAGGTCTGATTCCACCAAACTCTTTTAAGTCTGCAGCATATTTTTTGTGTAGAACTGTACAACACTTTCATGTCTTAGAAAAGCTAGTCTTTAAAAGTAGATTTAAATGACAAAAAAAACTAAGTCTAGCCTGAGGAGGTTGCACTGCTGTAACAAAACAGAAAGCTTTATTGGTTGAGGAGTTCAGTCATTGTTGCTGTGCCAGAAGATCAGAGCGGTTGAATAAGGTTTATGTGACGATGAAGGACCTTCAGGCAGCTTTTTGTTCCTCTAAAGAATCTTTAACCACCCAGTGACACTGTCTCTTATCTCAGATTTTAAACATTTCACTTTGCTGTGTAAGGGCTGTCGCTTTTAACTCTATATGCTGACACCAGGAGGATTTGTACATCACGTTTTCTGTCCTAGTGAATGTTTTGCCTGCCTCACTTGTGAGCTTCATGGTTATAGCTCCGTGTTTTCTCTGTACCTTCTTGCATTCAGTTTCTTCAGCACTACAAGCGTTTGTGTTGAGAAGGCAGTAAGATTGACAGTGAAATTTTAATAGAAATCAAAATAATGTGAAAAAAAGTAAAATATATGAGAACATATTGCTGTTGCAGAACTCACTTTCATTGCTACATCGGGAGACCTTGTTTGCATTGACTGTACACTGAAAGAGCTGGAACTCCATATGCTTCTGAGAGCATGGAAAAGTGACGGTTCTTTTCCATCCTGACCATCTCTACAGGCGTTTCTAACACAAATGCACTTCAATATGCGTTTTTATTTTTGAGTGATTTGACTAACTGTTTGAGGTTCGATTTCATTATCAGTGTCTACAAAGGCGTTTTTACGGGAACTCGTTTCGAACATTTGTCCATTTCTTAAAGTGATATTTTAAGACTAAGGCATCTTGTCACTCATGAAAAATTATCTTGCTCAGAAATTAATCTTATCTGACAACTGACCAGACAAGGCTATCAAGGAAAAGTTCTTGATTGACTTAACAGTGCAGGATATATGAAAGGCAGGCAATTGCTGGACGTGTATTGAGCATTAAGGAGGTTCGGGTTACACTGTGTAAAGTAAAACTTGCACTAACTTTTGTGTTCTCTGTTTTTGTGTGGTTTCATGATGATTTTCTAGGTGTTATAGTTATTGTTTCTTTCCACTCACTGTGCTAAAATGAATTTGTCATTGTTCTTAGGGGTAACATTTCTGTTGGTTTTACACTGAGCCCAAAGTAAATAAGTAAGTATAACAAAGTTTATTAGTGGGCAGGAAACAGTTTGTCTTCCAGTCAGCTACAAGTAGTCCAAGAAGTTTTGCCACATGGCGTCTGTGTGGTGACATAATAAGTAAGTATGAAGCTAGTCACAGTGGCTCACATGTAACTGCAAGGTTAAAGTTTTATATTTTTATTTTTGGATATTTCACCATGTACAGTACACTTCATTTATCAACTATTTTACTCTGCATGCAACATCCAAACTATGCAACTAGTTTTTCAAGTTGCTCTCTCTCTAAATTCTCATTTTTAGATGAAAAAATTTCATAGGTTAGAGGGCTGCATTGGGATTAAATAGTGGCCCTTGATAAGAAAATGTAATATAATGAATTTTTACATCTAAATAGGACATAATAGGACTTAATTCAGTACAGTTAAAACCTCACTAATTTGACAGTGTTGCAACCAAACCCTGTCAAACACTGACCTGTAGTCCTGTAGACCTGTAGAAGTCAATGTAATAACTACTATTAGATACATATTAGATAAATAAAAAATAACTGGATATATTACTGTTACCTTTATCATCTATGTAGAAATAAAACACTGAATGAGTTCCAGAACAAATATACCATTGAGAACATGACATTGAAAAATACTTACAATAGGAGTTACACACACACACACACACACACACACACACACACACACACACACACACACACACACACACACACACACACACACATATGTACGTTTTTGGTGTAACTAGTGATTACACTAAAGATGTGGAAGATGTTGCCCCTGAAGTCTAGGTGATGATCAGGAGAGGCTTCTGAACAAGGTCCTCTTTGTCATGGTCATGTTTCCCAGACAGGGACAAAGAAACCGTCTCTCTCTCTCTCTCGAGCGTCTGATTCTGACTTCGAAGGTGGGGGTGGAAAACAGCATGCGACTTCAGTTTCCACTAATCCCCAAAAATTAAAGCTGCCAAACCCTGGAATTATATGTCAAGGAGCGATGGTGTAACCTGCCACTTTTGACTAGGGGAGCTCTTTAAGGCGATCAGATGTCTTAAAAATGTTATTGTTGCTGTACAAGATGACCCTTTGGTTTAAGCGTTGATTGTATTTACTAAGAATTGTTGTTTTTACCATTATGGACAGGTCCATAGTAAAATGACCAGTGTCAAATTGAAGTATCTTTTTTTCTTCTTCTATAAAATAGAAAACATTTTGAAATTAAAGATTGGAATATACGTTCCTCAATGTTCACTGGTTCTTGCTGGGAGCCTTTGTGACTGAAACACCAACACAAGGGCAGAATGATGTATTGTTCATTTTGCTCTTGAATTGGTTTTGGAGGCAAGCCAAGCCCTTCCAGCAACAACTGAATGTGCAGAGGAACATCTGCAAAGTCAGAGAAATTACAGTAAATAAGAAAAGAAAATGTATATGAAGTTTGTGCATTTTATTGTATATATATATATATATATATATATATACATACACACATATACACACACAAACACATGTACACATTTTATATTATATAAGTGTATATATACACACACAAACACGCACACTTAGACACACAATTGTTTTCATTCCAAGATTAAGCATTTTTGCCATTAATATAACTAATTTACTATACAGCATTTCATTTATGATATGTTAAGATTTTGCCCGGTAACCAGGAACAAAATTATTGAATGTTAAACTAGATTTCGTTTGTTGTGCACTTCTTGAATTGCTAGGAGAACAGATGTATCTCTTAATGAGCTGGATGTTTTGCTATGTGTTGTAGTAGTATTCCTCTAGTATAGTGAAGCTCTGAGAAATTATCCTTCCCTTTTTACTAAACAAACCAAATTCCCTCAGCATAGCTGGTTGTTTGTGTCTGCGTGAAAATTCCCTGTGTTGGGTTGATTTCTCATCCAGGTTGCAAGATTCATAAAAATCTATTACTCCTAAAAATGATGTCAGTGAATATCAGAATAAGACACAAAGTCACCTATTTACTTGCCTTTATGTTTAATTCATCATGTTTTTCTCTATTTAATAATAAACGTAAAATAATAAAGTTGCCTCAAACAGCCTAGTTAGGGAAAAATTACAAAAGGATTACAGTACTTATAATGTTGTAAACATCTAACGAGAATATTTCAACTTGTTGATTATGTTATTTCTTAATCGTGATTATCACTTTTAAATATTTTGATTTCATAAGTGCAGTTAGTATTCGCATTGGATTGGTGAAAATATTTTAATAATCTCTGACAAGAAATAAAAAACCAAAATATAGTAATTAGCAATTGGATCATCTACCACTATTTGTCTTGTAAATTGTACATTTTACTTTTAAAACAAGATAAACAATGAGCATTAGATGCAATTAAAATTCTGATAAGGTTTTATCAAATGTTCTTCTTGAAAATTTATAACATGTTGGAAATCTGTAGAAAATTAAAATTTTTGCAGTGTGCAGTTATGAGTAAATTTTTTAGCTTCACCCACTATATCTAAATTTTGTTTCACAGTTTGTTGTAAAGACTAGGTATCCCTGACATGACTGTAAAAGTCTTTTTTAGATGTTTGGGTTTTTTTTTTTGCATCCCATCGATGAAATTGACCTGGGCTGTGAAGTGAGTAACTTACGTTTTGAAACTGAATTTTCCTCACTGCTGATTAGTAATGCTGTAGATCGTTCTTCTTTTCCTAAGATGTGGCATTACCAACCTAAATGCTTCTTAGTTCCCGTAGCCAGGCCAACTGTGTGCAGTGGGCAATTTGCCGTCGGTGCCACATGGGTAGGATTTGGAAAGTTTCAGCCTTTCTTTTCAGCTTTCATTAACAGGGCCGTTCTTTGTAATCACTAAGTTGGCAAGCAGTCGCTGCCATTTGCCTCATGGGGAATATGGTTTGGTTGATCAAACATTCATGCAATGGCTGCCATACATTCCACTTTTCCTTTTTACTTAATATTCTGTTTCAGCCACGCCTGCTCTAATATTTAATATGAAATTGGATAAACTTTGTTTTTATATTTCTTTTTTTTCCCCCTCGTTAAGAGTGATTGTTATATATTTGGATATGCTAACGCTCACTTCTGCCTTTGGGGTACTTGAATGGTGTTAAGACGCCCTTGTTGTACCATGAATTTGGGCAAAAACTTGAGCTAGCGTTGAACTGGTTTATATATTTGTTTTGTTAAACATTTATGTAAGAAATGGAAACAGCTGATAAATTCTGGAAAGGAGATTTCAACTGCAGTGTGTTTGCAGGATGTGACAGATGAATCTTTACAATTTCCTCCCTTATGTCCTTTCTACATTCTGTGGGTACCCTGTGGTGCTGGTGCTTTAGTGCAGTTACTGCAAGTCACAAGGGTTAAAAAACGACACATTCAGCTTCCTGCCCCAGCCAAATGGCTGCCAAAGGGACATGTCACACCACAACCGCAGCTAACAGAAAGGTTTTCATGATAATGCTTCATTTAACTCTGATGCTAATGGATGCTAATGGTAATCAGTGTTGCATCTTGAAGTAAAGGATTTGCTTGTCATGTAAAGGTCCCTTAAGGAAGAAAATAAGATTTCTAAAGTACAAAAATTAATTCCTCCTCTTCTATTATTATTATTATTATTAGCAGTAGTAACAGTTGTTATTGTAGTAGTGGTAGTAATTTTCATTCCTGTATGTTTCCTTCTTGTGCTACTATCAGCTCTGGGGTGCACATCTCATACACAGTTTTTTGGATAGTTTGAATGTTCTATGCTGTACCTGTTTTCATTCATATCCACTCTTTGGAAATGTCCAAGCTGTTTGTGACCCTGAATGGCACAGTTTGAAGAAGCGAAACATAGTCTTGCTTTATTTATTTGGAAATTGCAAGTATTGTTATATTACTGTGAAAGTGTAACTGACAATGTAAAGTATGATTAATTTTGGATTGTTTTACTTCCTTTCCTTGTAAAATTTCATTTTGGTTAGAATGAAACTTCTGGTTTTTTTAAGTGTCAGATATACAGCAAATATTTCTGGATCATGTTGGTGGCAGGACCTGTTGTTGCAAAGTAGTAATGAAAATTAAGGCTATAATAATTAAGCTTCAACAGGATAAGGTAAGAGTATTTTTAAAGTTAAACTGATTCATAATATCAGTGTTAATTGATGTCAGAGTCCCAGCCTATACACTTGTGTCCACTGTAGACATTTTGCAGTTGCATCTCTTCTTTTACTATCTTCACCAGCTCTCCTAATTCCTGGTGTAAAAAAAAGAACATCCAGGGCTTTCCAAGGACACTTCACTTGTTTGGGTGGAATGCTGACAAATTCTTCTTTGTTTCTCCACAAAACAGAATGGCAATTCTAAGACATTTTCTTTCCTTGGTTCCTAGGATGGTCCTGTACACCCTTTCCTTGAAATCTCAACAGGAACAAAAGTAATGATGGATTGTGTTTCAGGAGTTTTATGTAGATTTGTTTCAGACTCACTGACACAAACTTGTTTTTTTCCCAGGTTTAATCTGTTCTTAAATGTTTTACTTTATTTCAATATCAATTGTAATGTACAAAGTTAATAATTTATACGTGTCTTAATGTTAAATTATTATGAGTTTAGATTGTACTCTTGTGTCTGAAATCTCTGATATGTTGTCTCTTGTTAAAGTGTTAATTGCCCCTGTTATAGACTGGCACAAAATGCCTATCCAGGGTGTGAAAAAATGAGGTGGGATTTTGTGAATGTGGAAGACAGGCTCGAAGGCTCTGTGTCTTCTAGTTCATCTGCTGTTCAGGGAAAGCGTTTCCAACAAGATTTCCTTTTTTGCTCAGTACCTATTAGCGTACACGATTCATGCCAAATTTGCCAGATTTGCTGTTTGCCTTTACACAGCCCTCTAACCAGTTAAGGATGTCTTAACATGATTCCATGCTTTTTAACAGCATATTGCAGGTTAGTTGGTATGTGGCATCCATTGAGGTATTAAAATGGAAAATCAATACTTCCACAGTGCATGTTGGACGATGGGTGTTGTGCGATAGAAATGAGCCCTTTGGCTTCAGTAATTTCACAAGCAGGCTGTAACTCAGGTGATAACCATATATCTGTGTGACATGCCAACACTGACTCTTGGCATTTGTAGGCCTGTGCTACAATTGACAGTAGTAGGGATTAAGTGAACCACTGAGTACATATTTCTGGGGTGGGCTGTTGGATAAATTTTCCTCCAATGATGAAAACTGTCAGAAAAAATGGAATGCAGGTCTAAAGTTGGAGTGCACCTGATTGACCCATGATTTAGTTCTGCTTTATGCTGTATGTGCTTGTTTACACATACCGTAAGATATTAAGATAGCGCTAAGTCACAAAATATCGTGAATGTTATTGTAATTCAAACACATGCCAACACACCAGTGAAACTGAAAATCATAAAAAACGGTAAACAAGTTCAGCTACTCCTTACCGACGGTAAACAAGTTCAGCTACTCCTTACCGATGGTAAACAAGTTCAGCTACTCCTTACCGACGGTAAACAAGTGCAGCTACTCCTTACCGACGGTGTACACAATAAACCCGCGAATGTCTTTTGAAACAGACTAAGTTGCGATATTTATTTATACCGTTAAAACAGATGTAAAGTGAGGCCAATTATTAATGTCAGTTTTGTTATGCATTTTAGACTGGCTTTCCATAACAACATCATAATTTTTATTCTCATTACATCATACACTGAATAAATTAGATTTAATTTAAATTAATATGTCACTCACATAAGTAACGGATAAACCACAATGAAGAGTGTGGTTGTATGAAAATAATCCATGACAGTGTGGATTATTTTTGTATAACCCCACAACCTGTCACGATTTATCCTGCTTATACCACGGCAGCATGCCAACAATTATACATTTTTCTTTGTTAAAGAGCAAAATATTGTCTTGTCATTACCCTGTAAATTACTACACAGGGTATAAACAGTCTTCTGGCTGGTAAGTACACAGCCTAACAGTAGGCCTTGTATCAATAAGTGTAGGTCACGTTTTGTAACTAGAAACACTTGTTTGTTGGTTGTTTTTACCTTTAAACTAGTTTTATGCTTTGAGTTTTTAATATATGAAATATGTTGAAACTATAGATTAGAATGAATGCATTGAGTTACATCTTTAGTCTGTTTTATAGCTGATAGTTCATCTGCAATTTTTCTGCCTGTAGAGATTTCACTGACACCTTTTTACTAACCAGTATGGAGAATTCAACACTGCCATGATATGCCATGGTATTTTAGATATGTTAAGTTTTTGACTAAATCTATGTAACAAGGTTATTAATTATTTTTAGGTATATGTTGCTGATTGTGTTAGCCATTGTCTTATTAGCTGATGTATTTCCAATTAAATCAAGGCAAATGTCTTGCACCTGTGATTGTCTGACATTTTTTATGCTTTAGGGATGTTTTTATTTATTTGTAAAGTCTGCTATAGTGTTAATATTTCGCAGCTGTTTTATAGTTTGAACATCTACAGTATGCATTCCCAAGAGGAGACATGCAGTAATTTAGACACATCTGCCTGCACAAATAGACAATTTATCTTGCTTTTTTGCTTTTTTTAATCAGTTATTATGCTTGCACAAGGCATGCAAACATTGGTTTATGATCTTTGTTTGTCTGCACATTTTCGTTCTGTTGTTTTGATAGCGTTTACAGATACGTTGCATCGTCTTGGATGTTGGACCGCACGGTTGTTTCGGTAGGTGAAACATGCTTTCATTAAGGGCCTTTTGGTCCAGCTGTACAACATATAGGTGTCAGTGTTATTTTGACACCGGGAATCCCAAACAAATTATTAATGTTATGTAGATTTGGTTACCCTCTCCCGCTTGAATATGCGTACATCATCAAAGGGCGGGCTCCCGTTTTCCTGTGGGAACAGCTGTTTGTGAATAGAGAACAGAACCAAACTGTCAGGATCTTTTTTTTTTTCCGAGGCCTGCATTGTAAAGCTGCTACCCCACCTTCTCCTGGTGGCAGCATCACTCGACCATTCCTGACATGCTGCAATGTGCTTGTTGTCATGTATGCTTAGACAGGTCTGACTTTCCTATCCTAAAGATGTTCAAAGCATATGCAGCTTTTTGTTTTAAAGAGGGAGAAGAAAAAAATGTTGACATATATCCTAGTCCAAGTGTCTAAGTTTCTAAGTCAGATGCGTCGATTTGTTTATGTTTTCGGATTTTAGTTGTTCTTTTGAATTGCGTTTTGTTGTCGTATCCGCTCGTTTGCTTTTAGGCAGCCGAAGCTGCTTGCTCGGGAGAGCGAAGTAAGACGACCTAAACACAACTGCCTCCGCTGTTTACTTTCACTCTTTTGTCAGTTTTGATAAAAGCTGCTGTTCCATTCCCAAAAGCTCTCAAACCCAAAGCTTTTACCAATGCCTTTATTTAAAAAAAATTGGTTGTGGTTAATATAATACTTCTCAAACTATAAATACCCTTTTAGTTTGCTTACACCGTTCCCATATTTGCCAGAAGATGAATGTTTTGCGAATGCAGAGAAGTGCTTGTGAAATTAGACCATGCCGAATTCAAGGCACTGTTGTTGGCCTTTGGCGGTGATGGTGAAACTAACTGAATGTTATTGCCTAGGGGAAGGTTGGGCAGAAGGGTGAGAGCCAGGTCATTATTCACTTAGAGTGCGGCTGCTTTTGAGGCTCTTTGCTTTGTAACATGGTGGGAGGTGATTTTCATAATCTGTGAGGCAGGACAAAACATTATTCAGCCATTGTTAAAAAAAAAATGAACACAATAAATGCACATCATGGAATCAATAGAGTTTACAATATTCTCTCAAAATTAGTGAAATCCAGTGATAGGAGTGCAACTCCGTCGTCCTTGAACAGTATTTTTTAAGCAGAGCATCCACATTATACTCTTCTGTTGGCTTTTTCACATATAACGCACTGAATATTTTAGGGAACTGATTTGTTAATGTGAAAGATAGAAGAATTTATTATTATTATTATTATTATTATTTTAGTTTTTGGTTCAAAAGCGATAACATGAGGTCTGGCGCGTAAATTCATCACGTTATGCAGACAACTAATACGTTTATCTTTGTGTATTTTTATTGATTCATTCAAATGATTATTCTGTGAAAGTCCTACAATCTAAGGAAAAAAAAACACAAAGCCAATCATCGAAGATGAAGGCATAGTTATAAGCAAAGCACTTACAAAATCATAATTATTTTATGTTATATGCAAAAATAAATGATTATCAATTCAGTTCGGGTAGTTCACTGAGGAGTCTACGTATTGTGTGGAATACAAAATGTGGGCTTTGTAAAACAGTTATTAGGTAAATTCCAGTCCTAGGTTAGGGCAATACTTGAAAATATGGTGCTAATGTAGGGTTCCTTTATTTTTTTACTGAATGATTATTTTATAATGAAATGCACTGAGTACTGAATTATTTAACACATGATAAACATGGCATATGATCCACTCATTCATATGTAACTTTTTCTGTCCAATCAGGCATCAGGGATTACATGAACCGATTAATTTTTAACTGCCAAATTTAGTTTTTCTCAATATAGTTTAGGATTGAAGAAATAATTTTCTCATTAAAGTGTGGTTTATCTCTCATTCTGGCACGCCAAACTTTAAATTTTTGCTGCAAACAGCAATGAAACTCCTGGTTGGAAATCAAAGTCAGGTCTAACTTTTTATGATGTTATTAAACCTTGTGTATGTACACAACTCTTATTTAAGAGAATTTCACATGAAAGAGGATTAAAACTTTACTTGTTATTTAAACCTTTGGGACTTCCGTGTTATTACCCATACAGGTAGATTTTTTTTTTTCAGTTTGCTGAGGGTAACTTGGTTATTCTTGTTAAGGTCAGAATGCAAGCAATGTGTTAGGTCAGTGTTTAACTGAACCTCACGCAGAAGCAGAAATGTAAAGTCATGTCGTGTTTGTATATGGAGAACCAAAGGTGGCAGTTAGCTAGTTATTCATTTCACCATTGACACGTCCATCGTCACACAGCTCACATCTTGGGAACAATTATTTCAGCATGTTCTTCCTATACGACACAAAGTAAAACATGGTGTTTAGTAGCTATTTCCTTCAGTAAATTATTAGTTAAAAAACTACTAACTTTCTCCACATTCATATTTTCATATAGCATGGGAAGGACTGTGTTGTTCTTTTGCCTTTGCACCTGCAAACATTGTCTTAGCATTTTTGAAAATTTCCTGCTTGCTGATGGTGAAGGTGTGATTTTGCAGTGTTGTGGTGTGATTGTATGAGGTGCGTTACCATAGCAAAGATAGATAAGACAGGACCCATATATGAGTAAAAGAAACAACAATTACCTTCGGATGTCTGGACATCACTGGTCTTCATGCACATCTTACCGAGGCAGTGATTTACCTGTGGGGAAAATGGGCTTTCCGGCAGGAAAATGAGTCATGCCACGAGCCTCGGACCTTTGAGGAATGTATCCTGGAACGTGGCAGCGAAATTTTACTCACCACACTGTCCTGCCAGCCATCAGATCCTGGTCCATTTAAGCTTTTGCGAACACTCTAAACAAACTGTCGAGAGCAGATATTCCATAAACATGCACCAACCGTGTTAAGGCACGCTGCTTGCATGAGCCAGCACACCAGCTGTGTTCTTTTGACACCCTGTCCATGAACTCCCAATTTTCTGAGGGCAGTGTGTTGCTGTGTAGATGTGTTCAATAAGGTGTCCACTCACTGAATGCCTTTTCGGTGGAAATTTTATGCAAAGATTTGTATATGTCTACCTGTGCTTCTGGCTGGCTGTGTTTTGGCTAGAAACTGCCTGTGATACTCTTTCTGTAGTTCACAGTGTTATTCAGGTAAATTAAATTGTGCTTTTTCGACTGTGGCAGTCATTGTGACTGTGTATGAATGCCCAGTACCTGGCATTGTGCCTGAGGTGTACCTTGTCTTACGCCATGTGCTTCCAGAGATAGGCTCCAGACCACCTCAATCCTATTTGGATAAGTGGCTATTGAAAATGGGTGGATGGAAATTAGCCAGGCATAAAGTCCCTGAACAACTATAATAAAGTTTACATAAATTAATTAAGACCAATTGTGTATCTACTCTGGAGGACATATTATAATTCTGAGTATGTTTGTATGTTGAAAGTATATAAATATTATATATGTAAGGACATAAAATTAATGCAAAGTTTTTTTAAGCCTGCTGCAACTTCTGTTTTTTTTTCTGAAAAACCTAAAGGCCTTTAATCAGTGTATAAAATCAACTTTACTTAATTTCAATACTGTACAAAGAAGCAAAAAGAATAGCTGGTTAAAGAGAGAGTAACATGATAACTGGAACATGTTTTTGGTTCCTTCTCTGAAATTTAGTTTTCAGACTTTGTTTTAAATTCATTTGTTTGTGAACATGAAGAGGTATGTACGGCCCTCACTGTTAACACGCTGATCACGGGGCGTGCGTTTCTTCGGGTCACTTGGTGTTCTCTGGAAGTCACCCCAGAACTGGACTGACTTTTAACCTATAGGTTATTAAAGGGTTAACTATTGTGCCACTATTTTACACATTCTTTGCTGCTGAAAGAAAAAGAAAGGGTGCAGCGAAGCATTGTCCTTTCGTTGGCAGGATGTTTTTCCTTCCCTTTTTCCCCTGGCCTGAGAGTTACCTGAGTGATGGTACAGGTGCGCTCTGCAGTTACCTGAGTGATGGTACAGGTGCGCTCTGCAGTTACCTGAGTGATGGTACAGGTGCGCTCTGCAGTACTGCCACATAATTAATGACCCTCTCTTGAGTACCATCTTGGCCCTCACCTGTTCTGCAACTGGAAAGAATACTTTCATTCCGTTGATTTCAAACATTCAGAATGAGGCAAGGGTGCAGGAAAGGCATGCGTGTAGTTCTTTACAACAGCAGAAAAAAATATATAAATAAGTAAATAAAACAAAATAAAGTAAAAGCTTGTGTCTGATTACAGTATTTACTTGAGTCATTTGAAGTCTGGAGGTGCACAAAACATTATAAGTGACTCTTTATGTATTTATAACATCTGTTTAATACAACAACAAAATTATAAGTAAGGGATTATCAATTCTTTGTCATACTTACTAAGCAATCTTTTTTTCCACACATTTACACTATCATCATGGGCATTGTAATATTTCAGAATCACATTGTGGTAAAAGTGCATTTAAACCTGCTAAGAATACTAAGACACGCATTTACACCTGCTAAGAATACTAAGACACGTAGATAAAAAGGGACATAAAATAGAACTAGGAAGTTCTTCCAATAGAAATACAAGACTTAATGTGTACAGATGGTTTAATAGCAGCTGTACCAAGCATAAATATGTGTGCAGCAGTAAATATAAATGTGTTATGTGCAGTAAATTAAGTGCTATATGACCACAGTAGATGTATTGTGTGGAGTTATTAGATGTGCAATCTAGTATGTTCTACTAAGAGTTCAGATGATGTTTGCTTGGGGAGCAGATTTTGCTCTTTGACCATTGTACAGCAGGATAGGCTTTTTTTGAGGGGTATCTCAGCATGAGAACTGATATTTCAATATCTGGCAGAACTGTTGATAGGCATTTAACAGAGTGCAAAAGCAACAAACACTGAAATCTAGCTATTTATAAACAGAACTTAACTTCAGACTGACCCACTCGCAGTCAAGTCTCAAGACTCAAGACTAACTCCCACCATTCTGACAAGCCTCTGTAAATAAGGTTTAGATGTAATTAGTCCTTCCTCAAGATAATCCAACAAATCATTTACCTAATGCAAAATAAATGACAGTCAAGTATTGCTTAAATATATTCACAAATATTTCCTCTCTGTCTGGAAATTAAACATTGTTATAACAAAACTGTTTTGCCAGGTCTCTGAAACAAGTACAATAAGAAATGAAAGGACTGTGGTTATTATTTCACGTTTGTGCCTCTTGAAGAAATGGCTACTTTTACATATTTTTATTTACTGATGTGTGCATTGATATGAATTTAACTAGTGTAATTCAAAGTAATTTTCAATTAATTGTCATGGTTTCATTTTAAACAACTGTTTGCGTTTTTAGATATCTGACCAATTCTTTTACAATGTAGTTACCAATGTTATTGTAACATTGAGAGGATGTCTGATTGTATGCCTTTAAGGCCAAATCTATTTGCAGTATTTACTGTAATTTAATAACTGTGAACATTGCTAACGTTTTGGATGGGAACAGAGAATTCACTTTGTTTGGTGAGACCTCCCACAAGTGTCTTCTCTAGACAAAATGGTTGCCAATAGCAACAGTCAGAAGTTTGCGGTACCGTTTTTCAGGCAACAGTTCTCCTGCATGGTGATTTTGTTGCCCGCCGTAAGGACGTACATGCAACTGTCTCACCACAATACTTTATCCCTTGATAAAGTTTTTAATTTTGTGCAGTAAAATTTAATTGAAAATATGTTGTCTGTAATGCTTTCACTTCAATCTCAAAATTTTGCCATTTTACAGTGATGTTAGAAAACATTTTAAAGAACAATGAAAACTGAAATATACCATTTGGATTATGTATTAAGCTATCTGTCCAGAGTCACAGCTATACCAGCTGCTAGGGTCAATGTATATCATATTTGCACACTGTAAGAGATTCTGTCTCATTCCTCTAGACAGGTTTAATGCAGGTTGTTCAGGTCAGTCTGATAATGTTGCTTGTGCACACCAGTTTTCAAATAGTGCCACACACTCTCAGCTGACCTGAAATCAGGGCAGGGCTTTCACCTTTTGTTTATGAGCAAGTTCAGAGTTCATTTCCTGCGTAAGATGGACTTTCTACCAAGACATGAAGATGTTTTCTTGCAGTATACAGAATTTCTGTATTTTTGCATCTCTTATTCTTCCTTATATTTTATTGAGATGCCCATTTGCTGTTGATGAAGAAACCCCACATTATGACAACATCATGACCATGCTTTTCTGTAGATGTGGTGTTTTATTTATATCCAACTTATTTATTTTAAAACTTGTGGCTTTCATTTCAATACAAAACCCATTGTGCCTGATTGCTCTCAAACTTCTTGGACAGCTCCAGAATCGCCTTAATGTAGTTTCTTTCTGAGTAATGGCCTTTTGCGTACTGCCCTTCCAAACAGCCCACCTTACCCTGAGCTCTCCGTATGGTTGGCTGGTGAACCTTCACTCCATCCTTACCTTCTAGACTCCAGCTCATGCAAAGGGATGTCTGGCCTCTCTCAATGCCTCTTTCTTGCTTGTGCTGAGAGCTTTGAATTGTGACGTTCTCCGAGAGGAGCCGCAGTAGATAACAGAG
>JABJVR010000095.1:9259052-9277993 GCA_025773905.1 Chitala chitala
TCAATGCCTCTTTCTTGCTTGTGCTGAGAGCTTTGAATTGTGACGTTCTCCGAGAGGAGCCGCAGTAGATAACAGAGACTCGATATCCTGATAATTCAGCCAACTGTGCCCAGTTCGTCACCCAAACACTTTTTAAAAATTATTTTAGTAGTTTTTGAATTTGTTACTTTACACTCTGTTCGTTGGAATGCTTTTCGGTGCTCGTTTTTACAGCTGTCCTGCAGGTTCAAAAGTGCTAAATAACAACCCCTTAACCATACAGTGTTTATATAGAAACTCGAGTAACTATGTTAATATTAAAATAATACTGGAATACGTTATAATGAAGCAGCTGTGTTCCACCATGCTTTGAGTTTGCAGTTATGCACGTGGAATATTGTGCTTATTTTTAAAGAATAAAACAATGCCACATAAAAAAAATGGAATGCTTTGAAATTAAAATGTTTCTTCATCCAGTGCTGAAATATTAATAATATTCATCGTAAAACTGTTCAGTTCAGTGGTTTTATACTTTTGCAAGATGTAAGATCTTGGAGTTTGAGAGGAAGTTATTCAGTTCTTCTACTAGAATGTTGCAGTAATTGAACACTTTGTGAGGTAAGGCTTATGCAGTATGTATGATGTCTAGCCAGTTCAAAAACACTCTCTCACCTTGTCCAAACAGCAATGCTGGGACTTAAGCAGCAATTCTTTGTGCAGATATATATATATATATATATATATATATATATGTTTTTATTATTCATGAATATAAATTATATAACAACCTTTTTCACATACTAACAAAAAAATGTAAATCAGATACATAAAAACATTTGCATGTTATGCTTCCAGTTAGTAATAAAAAAAATGTGTACAATATAATATATAATAAAGTTTTAAGCAACCTGTGGCTATATCAGCAAACATGTACTTATATATGCAGTGTTTTACAATTGTGCTGGTATAAGTGTACAATGCAGTCAAGTATGTTTGTGTTAATGTTTTCTATTTCACTTATTGTCTGTGAAATTTGTACAGGGATTTCTTATCAGTGACGTCCCCTTATAGGGGAAAGTTTTTCAAAGACTCATCAGAAGAACACTGACAAAAGTAGCACATCTGTGTTGTGCATTGCTTAAATTCTTCCTCATACAATTGTCATTTAGTGTCTCAACAGGTACGGCTCGTTCTGCTGTTTGGTGTTGAGGTTGTAATGGTGTAGGTTGCGCATTCGCACCGCTCAGGTGTGCGTCGTTCATCTTTGTTAATATTTCTGCTCTCTGCCAGCTGGGTAGAGGCAGTCATCTTTGAAATACTGCAAGGCGAAGAGCTTGGGAATTTTATAACACTGTTGCCAGGGCAACATGACATTGGACAAAAAAAAAATGTTTGCTTGACAATGTGGCGCTTTTGTTTCAGCAGACCCTCCTTACCCTTTAAGTAAACCTAGGAAAAAACTGGGTAACTGCAGAGAGGAGGTGTTCTGACTTTTTTGAAGACAAGGAACCCTTTGTTTTATCGTGCGAATAGCTTCAGTCCTTAGTGGGTTAACTTGGGACCAGGAGCAGAGTTGTAATTGGCCTATTTAGGGTATTTTGCATTTGAATAGTATTCTAGTGAAGCATTACTAAGTCTGTTGTGAGAGGCACAGTGATTAGAATTTAGATTAGGGAAAACACTTTCTGTACTTGATAAACTACACTAATTAGTTCAGTCTCTGTAAGTTAACTTGAAGTATCGGTAAAGTTGGGGATCATGTTTTTTAAAAAATAACCTTTTCCCCGTGAGTTAATTTAAGATAGTTTTTTGGAAAGAGAGAATGTTTTTCGTTGTAAAAATGACCAAACTTGCATGAACTTGTTGCTGAACAGTGTAGGGGCACAATGTTCCTCTTGCTAAGTTTAATGAGGAGGTATCGGGTCTCTGGGTAAGTGTATTTCACCATACAGCCTCTGCTTTTCCACAGACACTCTTCTAGCTGTCAGGCTCAGCAGCGTGTAGCTTTAAATTCGATTTCTCCACACACCTATAGGGTTGCTTCTGTGTCTCGTGTATTATCTGCCTTTTTTTGTGTTACAGCATTTGAGAAATTGCTGAAAAAATAAAAAGTTTAATCTACCTTCGGTGAACTCATACTTAATCCCGTTAAGTAGTGAGACGCATTTAATTTTGTCATTAGCTGCTCAAATTATTTATAAACTAAAGAAAAAAATGTGGAAAGGAGGTTTTCTCTGCTTAGGATATTGTAAGAGGTTGAATATTGGAAACAATTGTTAAACATATTATTGTATAGTTATTCTTAAAAAGGCATATATTGTTTTATTTGTGTGTATTTCTTTTAAGAAGCTCTGAAAATGTAGTGGTTTTTGTCTGTTTTTTTTGGGGGGGGAAGCAGATGAAGCGACACAATGTCATTGTTTCTGTTTTAATACATTTATATCCTGTTCGCTCCTTTCCACTGTTCAGCCAAACCTCCTGGCAGGAGAGATGGGGATTGGCAGTCCTGGGGCGGTGTCGCCCACAAAGCCTGCTTCCCAATACTACCATCATTACGGTGCCAACCCACGGCGGAGACCACTGCACGGGGAATCTATGGGTGAGCTTCCGGGCCCGGCGTTTCGTCCGCCGTTTTCTCTCTCTTTCGTGCATCTTCTCACTGTACACCTACACCGAGACATTCCATCACCACGAAAACAGGCCCGTGGCCTCGACAGACTAGTGTGTGGCCTGTTGTGCAGAACCCTACTACAGCAGGCAAATTTCAGCAGTTTTTTTTTTTTTTTAGCAGTTTCACCCTCTCACCTGAATTCTTTTAGCTTTGTGTTATTTATTAAGACCCAGACTTTTTCTTCAGCATAACTTAAGCATGGCATTTTGGCGTTTTGCATGTCTGTCATTTTTCCACATTCAGTGTGTTTGTGTTTCATAGGAATGTGCCTGTTCAGGGTGACAGGCTTTCCTGTCACCAACTAAAAGTTTACCAATTTAATATACTGTCTGTGTGCGCGTGTTGTGCATGCGTGCATGCATGTGCTTGCATGCAAACGTGTGTAATGTACCCAGTCCAAAATGCCTTACATAAAAAAAACACATCTCATATTGAGTTAGCATAGCCTCTTCTTTAGTGTTTTTAATTTGATTGTGTAAGACACTGTGACGTTTTTTCTTTTCAAATTGTATAGAGTCAATATCTGTGTTCTTTTTTCAGGATTAAGAACATTCACTTGAGATAATTGAATTTTTTTTGTTCCTTTGACTTTATTCTAATATTATATAATTGTATACATGGATGCTAATTAAACCAAATTTTAGTTACTACTTTATGGATCTGGTGTTTTCCTAAAATATTATTAGTAAATAGGTGAAAAAACATTGAGAATAAAACAGAATACATTTTATGAAGGGAAATTTTTTTCATGAACCTTCCTTTACATGCCAGTTCACGGGTCCACTTTTCGTCTAGGTGTTCAATATTGACATTTTTCAAGCATTAATTTATTGCTTACCCATTTGTTGTGTGCTTTTCCAGAAATACAGACGAAAAAAGTGCGGAAAGTTCCACCAGGCCTGCCTTCCTCAGTAAGTTGAGCGTATTGAATTAATTTCACCCTTTTTGAGGAGCTGTTTTCCACACTCACCTGGCCTTCGGTACCAGACGGTGCCTGTATACTGTACTGAGCACTGTGTTCTGAACGCACCTGCTTGTGTGCCTTTACTTCCATTTGTATACTATTATTAGGTTTATTATAATAGTTTTTCCTTTTTTTGCTTGTGCAGAATGTCAGGCGAGTGTTTAGTGCATCGGTTGTTGGCTTGGAAGTTGTGGTTGCTTGTGGTTAGCATTATTATTGCTATTGTTAGGGAGTCAGTGTGAAAGTTCAGTGAATCTTTGCTTATTCACTCATACGTTGCAGACCTCCTAATGCACGCATTCTTTACGGCCGTTTGAAATATTCAGTTCATTTGGTTTTAATTTGACAGTCTAACATAGACATAACTGATTTTTAAACCTTAAGAAATTATTGGACCTGTTACTTCATACTGAACTAACATACTGAACAGAGTTGTTGTGATGTCATGATTGCATTTGCAGATTTCCCAGAGTTCTGTGGGTGATTGTCTAGTAGAGCTGTGTTGTTGTTCTTAAAATTATAACTATTATTATTATTATTAGTAGTAGTAGTAGTCATACGATAAAAACAGAGCGTGGGATATTGTGGACAATGAGTTATATCTGTTTAGCAAGATTTGGTTTTGTCAGTTTTCAATAACTGAATAATTCTGTTATACTTTATTAATATTAGTAAATATTGAGACATAGAAGGTTCACTTTATTTCTTTTAATGTTTTTTTTTTCTGTCCACTTAAGACCATGCATGAAGTGTTTCTGCAATGCTTTCTGTGTGTCAGAGTAGTCTAGGCAGGTGTAGCAAATCAGGCATGTGGGACTGTGTGTTGCAAAATGCAGTAAATCATGCAGGACGCTGAAGTTCTTGTGCAAAACGTCATTTTACAATTGATGGCTGAGATGGACATTTTGAAATGTTATTAAAAATATTTTTATATATTATTTGGATAAAATAATGTCTTTTAATATTGTAGGCATAAATGCATAGTTCCCGATTTTCTTTCTGTTATTAGGGTCAATTCTAAATATTGCCAACATGCAACAACAGTAATCTGTAATGTTAAACCATGTAATATGCAAAAAATTCAATTAAGTAACAGAAGAACTTCTGTTTCTGACAGAACATTTAGTATCAGCAATTTAAGCAATTCAAATATATGAGTGTTGTCCATGTGTTTTTTTTTCAGTAAATAGTGCATTTTTTTAATCAAAATAGTTCAATCCTCTTATTTCAGTTAAGAGCGAACATCTGGTGGTGAACATTGATGGTTTGAAAGAAAAATAATTGCTCATTGAAATGTTAGCTTTAACAAATATACATTAAAGGCAATTAATTAATCTACTATTCTATTGACCAGTGACTTTAAAAGCATTTCACAATGTAACACTAAGATTTTTAATTTTTGCCGTCAATGATCATTCCACTTGTGTGGTTTTTTTCTTTTTGCCTTCAGTTGTCAAATTACCAAGCTGCCATAGTGATTTAGGTCTTTGAATTTGTTTTCAGGCTTTAGATATTATAGTGTTATAACTGAAAATGTTGGTTAATTTACGTAAATAACAGCCTTTCACTGGACAGAATTACTGGGATGAGGTTATAATCGGGATGGGGGTAATTCAAATGAGATACTTAAACATTGTACTTACAATATTTACATATTCTATATTTACAATATTTATAATATATCAGTTTATGATTTTTCAAATTCTAAATTGGAATTTGAAAAAATTCCTTTAGATTTTTATTTTTTGCTGTTCACTGACAATCATTTAATGCTACCTGTGTGTGTTACACGTATAGCAATTCATATTAGTGTATTTCACATGTTTTTTTCCTCAGTTCACAATTTTTCCTCAGTTCATAGCTGACAGATAACAAGTACGTGAAATATGTTAATTTAGAATTGCTGTGTTGATTTTATTGTTGTGTTGATTTTATTATAAAACTATAATTTAAACGTGTACATTTCTGATGTCTCTATAATCTTGCTGAAAAATAATCAGATTATATGCATGCAGAATTTAGAATGACTCAAACACTTTTTCTTTGCTTATTGATCATTTCATCATATTGACTGCCGCAGTTTATATGAGTTAATATGTGATTTTGTCTAAAGTTGATAAGATGATAGCATTAATTAAATTAGGAGCCTTCTCCTCGAAAACAATAGAGATGAAATCTCTCTAGAGTTGAGCTTTTCCTGAGCTTTTCTGTCCCCTTCAGGACGTTTGTGGTATTGCACACCTTTACCCTTTCCCTTACAAGATAGTACATACCAATAGTTTTAAAGTGGTGTTACTTGAAATCGTTACAATAACATATATACACTGGTAAAAAAGTGTAAGCATTAACAATAACCTTTTTGCAGTATGACATTAGTCATATAGGCTAATGGCTTTTCATTTTATCACAAATTTCAGTTTATTTTAAAAGTACAACAATTTACATAGATTGAGTGCTTCAGTTATGTTCTCGTGTACTCTTTCTGAGTCACCACTGACATGTTGGACGATGGCGTTTTTACGAAATAGCAGCACACCGCCTTTAATTCCATTGTTTTCCTGTCCAGATAACCATCAGTCCAGTAGTTAACATTAACTGAATTGTTGGCTAGTCCACCTTGCCTCTCAGTTGGGAGAAACGAATTAACAAAAATCCAATACAGGAGCTATGAACCAACAGATGTTTACGTTTAATATGATGGGGCAGATCAAAAAAAAAAAAAAAAAAAAAGAAAAAGGGTTTCAGGTTTATATGTAGGATGTAATTACGAAACCAGGGAAAGGGGATTAAGAAAAGTTGTGGTTACTGAATAAATGAAGGAAAAGGAATTCTTATGGTTCTGCAGTGACCCTTCCCCTCAGCCCCCAAACAGAGTTCAAGACAGAACCTCCTCACATCTCAGTCAGTGTTTTACTCCATGCTGCACATTGAAGTGCATCCAGGTCACCTTAGAGATGGGAACAGCAGAGCTACGTTTTACACTGGTGATTAGACATGATGCAGCTTCATGTTGCTGGGTACAGTCTGATTTCAGCAGGTCTATTTCCAATTTTATCAGGGAGTATCCTTTGTTTTTTTTTTTTTTGTAATTGCTGTTGAAAATGATTGGTAAAGAAACATTTTTAGGATCTACAATCTTACTGTGAGCACCAACATGCCACAGTAAGACCCCTACATTTCAGATCTGAATATTTGGCTGTAGTCACTGAAAAAAGGAGTCCGGTGATTAATTCGTTAAGCTGTTAGAGAAGGCTTTGCCTGTTATGCTGCCATTTGTAAAATTGCTCAGTGATTAATAAACATTCAAACTGTTCTACCAATCCAGATTTTCATTATTGCCATGGGCTTTATAAAATAATAGTGGAAATTTGCAGGTTTTACATATTGGTTGTTGGACTGGTATCTTTTAAAATGTAAATGTTACTAGATAAAAAATAAGATGTCACATCAATTTTAACTGATTAATCTGTAGCAATTTTTCATTCACATTTTATTCCAGTTCTACTTGTTTATATTGGTCAGTTGCTTTATTCAGCACAAAAAGACCATGACGTGAAATGTGAGTTATGCATTGTAGCTGAATGCATATGACATGAACCCTGTCCCGTGTAACTCTCCTGTACAACTGAAATTAAAATATATGTATTGTTTCATATGCCCCATTGTGAATTCACTCTGCAGATATCTTTCTGACTGGTTTGAAAAAAAGTATTTTATATGCCCCTATTTTCAAGTTTCAGGTTGTTTTTTTATTTGGTTATAAATGTATAGCATTACATTAAAACTGTTAAAGGAATTTTCTCTTTTACTAATGATAAATGAAATTGAGACTATTTCTTTTTTAGGTTTTCGAGTCGGCTGTTATTTTTCAGCTTTTGCTAGTTTCGATCACCCTAACTTATAATAACCAGGTCGTTGTAGGTTTCTCTATTAATTCCATAGTTCCTGATTCAAATAATCTCTTCTCATACAAACTTGAAAATTAATGCAAATTCTAAACTATGTATTTCTATTGCTGTAAGTCAGATAGATTGGGGGAAAAGTAGGGGAAGGAGGGGGAAGTCAAGTGAAGTTCATTGCAGGCAGTGTTTCTGTCTTTTCTCCTGTCACAAAACGCAGTTCGGTCCTTTTCTTTAACGTCTGCACATCACATTTTTGTCCTTAAAATTGTGTGTCTGGCAGTTGTGTTCCCTTTGATGTCCCTGTTATGATCCCATCAGTGTGTGTGGCAACTTACAGTGACAGCTCCAAATTAAAGGGGCAATAGGCCTGTTTGAGAGTGGGTACTATAACCCTATACATAATAAAGAAGATACATTTCAATTGGAGAATGCTTTGTTTCCTATTTTTTTTTCTTAGTTAAGCAGAACTGGACTGGACTGGCAGGGACAGTCAGGAACAACAGCCCCAGGTGTTATTGCATACATAAGTTTGCATAAGTTTCATATGGAAATTTGCTTAAGATCCACCCCCCCAACATAGTTTAATATTCTCCCAACATTTGGTAAACAAGTTGTTGCATGGGTTTGTGTAGATTGCTGTAGTCTTGTTTTTTTGTAGTGTTTTGCTTCTTGCAGTCAGTATATGGTAAACAACATGCTATTTTGCATGCTTTTGTAATCCTTGGACATTATTTGCTTAAATTTTATTAGCATAGAATATCTGAACATGCTTTACAAATTGAATAGTTTAAACCTGGGACAGTATATGTAGAGTATATGTCCACTATAATGAGAATTTGTCAAAGCTTTAGCATTGTAAATAGTATTTAGTATGCCACAGTAACATATTGTAATTGAATAGTAAAGATTCAGTATATGTATATAAAAAAAATTATGTTAGGTTACCTTTGTCTTTGAATTGTTTTTGTGGGTTATTATTGATGCAAATTGTAGTCTTGGTTGACACGTTTTGTGCTGCCCATCCAAAATGATTATTTGACTTGTAATTATGGAAATGATATGGAGCGAAAAAGTGTGCGACCCAGAGAACTATGTGAAAGAGCAGAGATGCATGAGGCATGTGTCGCGTCGGTGTCAAAGTGTGCATTTCACGCAGCTGCGCGTGTGCGGTCTCCCCGTGACGCTAGCACGCTTGGGGGTGCTGGGCTACTGGGTGTGCGGGAGCAGGCGGTGTTTCCTTGCCACAGAACCGCCTTGTTACCGGGCACCGACACTCCAAGCTGGCTTAGGTGTGGACATGGCGCTCATGCTGGCGCTCATGTTGGCGGCGCTGAGAGAGCTTTAGTCCGCACCACATTAGCGGGATAATGTAGCCTTTGTGTGGCTGACACTAGACGCTCTCTTACACGGCTAAAGAGAAGAGACGTAGCTGCACCAAAGAATGCAACTGCAGCAGTGTAGATACAATATTACAATCTGAGCAGAGCATGGATTTTGTTACCATCATCCTCACTGTTGACTTAAACATCACAAATTTAAATTACAGGATGTACAAAGTCTTAATGAGGTTTTGATTTGAGCCACCTGAAATTAATGGACCATTTAGTTAGCTTCTTGCAACTAAAATCCCATTGTTTAGAGTGTGCAAATGTATACACGTCATTGGATTATATTGTGCTCCTGGCTTAATTTTTATATCTAAGTGCCATTTAAGAAGCTGCAAAATTAAAAACAAATATTTTAATTAAATAAAGTGATTGATACGTGAAGTATATTCAGCTGTATGCAACAGGTCTACTAAAGTAAAGACTAAAAAAGTTGTATTTTCCTCTTTTATTTTGAAATGTTCTGTTTGTGTAGAAATCACAGAATCACCATAAGGGCTGCTTTGCATTTTTAATTTAGTAACTAACATATGAATACATTTGCATATTAATTAGTTGCAGATTAAATCATGCATACATAATTGCCTCCTTACTGTGTTTAATGTTTGTCAGAATCTGCAGCCTTGGTTGATGAATGCCATTTGAAGATTACAATTGGACATACTCCTAGACATATTTGAGCAAATAATGCAAAATTTGAAATACTAACATTTTCTCAAATAATTTAAGGGCTACAGAATTGTGTTGAATGTGTTTCTGCCGTAACGCTGCCTGGTCTATAATCGTTAATGTACTCTTTAATTACTTTCAATGTGCAATTTAACACTTTCAACACAGATTTCTTTTAGGTATGTGAACAATAAATTTTCATTTATGTACATTTTAAAACTGTAAAATTGTTAGATTAAAGCAAATTGATGCCTCTTTGCCTTGTTCCTTTACTGTTTTGAAGAATGAATTAAGGCTGAATATACATAATACATGCATTTTTACAGCCTTTTGCACTTCTGTGCATTTGTGTGTGTGTCCATGTGTGTGTGTGATTGCGCACATGTGTCTGCGCACGCTCTCGCAAACACACACACATGCACTTTGTGTGGGTTTTGGCTAAAAACTGAATATTCTCCCCTAGTCGTATTCTACATTATAGAATTATTCTCATTATAGACTTCTGTGTTCTCATGGTTGTGGTTTCTACATCCTATTTTTTTTTGCTAGCATGTATTTCTAAGCATGTGTTTGTAGTATGTATATTCACAGTCATATAAATCCAAACATTTGTAAAGAAGGTGGAATTTATGAACAGAAATACTTGGCAACAGAAATACAGCCAAAAATGCATGTGTATCTTCTGTGCTTGCCTGTCACAATAAGACAGAAAAGAGGTATGTGTTTACATTGCCTAGTCATTTGTTTTGGGGCAGGAAACACAGTTTGTGAGATGTGAAGTTGAACAAGAACAGCCTAGCATGTACACTTCTTCAGACAGACGTTAATACTCTGTTATACCGCTTCACTCTTTTTGTAGCAGGGCTCCTCATTTGGCTCCTAGCTGCAATAGCATTGAATTCAGCAGTTTAGCACATCCCTGCGTTTTTCTCTGACTCTTTTCCTCTGTGATAAAAAAAAAAACTTAGTCTGGATATAATTTGCTGTGCTTTCCGGGGCTGTTCTGTGTTCTTGTTACTTTTAGAACCCTTAATCACGTACCACTTTCATTGAACCTTTTCTTTTTGGCTCTGTCAATTTTGTGCTTGTGACACACTTGTGTCATTAAATTAATGTCTGTGGTATAACACCATCATTGCTTAAATAAGGTTTCAAAGCTTTCAGGGATTATTTTTTTTGCTGTAGATATTAGCAGGGAACATGTCACACTTCATGTAAATTTTCTTGTACTGGCAAAACCAGCCATTTTGATTGAGTGACGCAGTGTTGTCCGATCGCTTGAGAAAAGCTTGTTTGTGGACTGTGATGTCAGTGTTTAGCCCTTTGAACTCCCAGCGAGAGGGACAGAGCTCCAAAGATGTATCCAGCACGACCCACAATTCAAGGTTCTCACGAGTGAAAAAGCCGTGTAAAATCTAAATGGAATGTTTGATTAGAATTCAAGTATTGCTTTCCGTGGTCTCATGGGATATCGCGGCTGAACCTGAAAGGCACAGAAAATGAGAAAGGCCCTGTCAAAGATACTCCAACAGAAATGTTAAATATTTAAGAAAATACTAATAAAAAAGCAGTGACAACATTGAAAATACTTACTCATCTTTTAGTGATACTGCATTATGTACTGTGGCTACTTTGTATTTTAAGAAAATGGGTTTCTTGAATTAAAGTTTATTCTGAGAATAGCAATACGCACGAATGGAATTCAGCATATGCAAATGATTTAGTTCCAGATGGGATCTATTCCCAGAGGTCTGTCTTTTCTGTCTGATGCCTGAAATTTGGCAAGTGCTTACACTTCACTTGTTAAATCTAGTGTACAGGAAAATAAAGCTGCAGTGTCCCAATTTCATGAGCTATATCCCACACCACTTCTATTCTGCCATTCAATAAGGAAGCACCTTAGACTTGTAGCCCAACTCAACTTTTCATTCATAGTCATTGTTCCCGTATGTGCCTGTTAATAACGTGCAGCTGACATTTCCCAAAAGTTGTGCAAATTTCTGATTTTTACTTCAAATATATATATTTTTTCTGGTAAGTACAATGCAAGAGGTAGCCTGTCACATGTTGTTAATATTACACAGACCAAACGCCTCCGATGTCAGCGTTCTGAATTTGCGTGATTTCTTGTATTTTTATGTGTGTCGGCAGTGTGTGACGTGTAACAGAAACATAACATGTAATATCGACATAATGATTTGAATTACAATTCAGAGTTACAAGGCCGCCGCCACAGCTATTTGCTTTACGTTTTCCGTAATAGCCGTTATTTTGTACGTTTTATTTTCTGCAAAATACCATTTAAATAACAGCATGGAAAGATGGGCTTAATTAATTTTTACTCACTTTTATTTATGAGACTGACTTGATGTATTCCAACTGGCTAGGAATCTACTGCGGTGAAAACATTGTTTACAAAAAACTACTGCGCTTCTTTGAGTCGCTCTCAAAACGGCGTGTTTCCGAAATGCAGATGAATTTGGAAGGAAAGGGCAAGAAGCAGCTTTACCTATAGGAAAACCTCTTCTCGTCTGCCCCGTTCTCCACCCATGCAGGTGTGAAAGATGGGCTCCTTCTCCTATTGGCAAAGTAGTTAATATTTTTTATCCTTCCGTTTGTGTTATTTATTTATATACCTTTAATATTGCTTGTTGACCAAGCAATAGAAATTGCTATCTGTGCTGCTTTTCAACCAGGTCAGATTTTTATTTATTTATTTATTTTTTTTCTACTGCAAGTCTAGATCAGAGTCTCCAGCAGCACACAATGCTGGGTGCCAGCCAGCTCCAGAGACAGATGGTGGAGTTATTAGATGTGCATCATACGATTCCCTTCCTGCCACTCGCTTTTTAATCAAATTAAAGCAAAAAAAAAAAAAAAAAGAACGGGGGGGGGTGGTTCTATTAACTGAATTTGTATTCAAGTCTATAATGGATTGTATCCCCACTGACTACCCTCAAGCTGAAGACTGTTTGGAATTTCCTGACACTTCTTTTACACATTTTTTTTCCCTACACGTGTGCGTTTATGTGTAGCTGTGAAGTGTATCGCTGCGTTTGTCACGGCGACCAGGGGTATGAAAGACAAAGGTGCTGCCTTTGATCGTTTAGCCTGCGAGTAACAGCGTCGGAGCTGGTGCGCCACGACACGAGGTTTCATGCTTGCAAATTACAGAAGGATACAAAGAGTCTGTTCAGGTCCTCATAAAATAAGGCAGTCAGTATTGGAGGGGAAAAAAACTGTGTTTTTTATGTTTAAAGAAGAACAGTTACCAAAATACAGGGATAAGTTAAAGATTTGTGATGAAAAGTTAACATGAAGTGAGAGAGCGAACGAGAGCGAGAGAGAGAGAGAGAGAGAGAGAGAGAGAGAGAGAGAGAGAGAGAGAGAGAGAGAGAGAGAGAGAGAGAGAGAGAGACACTCTTAGAGCAAGAACAGGGAGACAGTAGAATCAACCCCCTTTCCCTCCCCTCCCATAATCCAGTCAGAAATGGTTTCTTCCTAATTGCATATTCACTATGCTTGGCCTGGCCATATGGGAAAATGCAACTGAAGGAATTGTTGTGAAAAAAGGAACAGTGAGTTTGAAATAAAAGTTGTTAGAGTGCTACTGAAAAGGGGGAAAAAGAGTAAAAGAATCATGTATTGTGCGTACACCATTCCAGGCGTGAGTGGAAGCTCTTTGATGTACTACTATAACGGCAAAGCGGTAAGGAACAGTCTCATTGTAGGTGTCAGTTTGCATTTTAGGAAGTAATATCTGTAAAATTCAACATGCGTTTTAGTTGCAGCCGGGTATTTCCTGTGTCTGTTGTGGAACGTCTGTCTTTATGTTTTTAGAAGACAAAGAAGCGTAAAGCATACCTGTGTTTGTGAAATGGGCACAGGAGCAAGATTTTCAAATAGTTCTGTGGGCTCATTTTGTGAGCATATTAAAAAGAACTGAGCAGTGTTAAGTTGCACAGGGTCTGTTTGATAACTCTGCTGCATTATATTTTCAGCTCTAATGCTGTTATAGCTGATCCAGTTATTTTCAATTATCTTAAATGGGATGTAATGAAAATGTAGAAAGAGGTACAGGAAGAGTGGTAATTAAATTTAATTCAATAAAGGAAAATCTGGAGTGGTTCTCTTGTAAGAAGGATCAAAAAGCAAAATGTCTTTGTTTCAAATTAATAATTAAAGATAGGTAATGCATGTACTTCTGTGTTTACATGAAATATTGTGACCTCCTTGTTGGTTTTTAAGCGGATTTGTAAAATATAAATTTTGGGAGTTTTTCCCTCGTTGTGTTTTGAATGTCACCTGACAGCTTTCGTGTTTGTTTTGTTTGTCGAATTTTACTAACACAAAATGCCGTGGCCTGAATGGAAATTCCTGTAGAAAAGTGTTGGGCAGAAATGCACGATTGTTAATTCATAGGGGACAGATAGCAGAGATCCAGGTTATGCACGTATTCTTTTGAATGCAAGGTCATCCTAGCTTTCCATCCAAGATAATGTTGTTCTCCATCTGATTTCAATCTCATGAAAGGAACTTTAGGCCAACGGAGAACACTTAGAGCCTCAATGGAGGCCTGTACAAGTGTTTTTGTTCTGTTATTTGATTCTCACTCAAAAAAGCAACTTTGGCCTTCAGATAAACTTCACTAAAAGGTGATCAAATAGAAATGTAAAAAGTGTTAAATGTGAGAGAAAAACTAAAGTAATTGCATGGAGCACTTGTTTAAAACTTAAATGCTAGAGATTATTTAAATTTCACCAAAAGCCGGACACACATTATCATACAGTGTGTAATATACAAGTATAACTCAGTCACTGGCCTTTTTGAAAACAGTAGACTACTTACCAGTATAATCTGTGCTGCTTGTACAACATTCACTATTAGTGTGGACATTTTTGTAGTTTATTTTCAATCTTAAGTTTTTAAAATAAAGTGAAGGCCAAATTAATTTATTTTATGTGGCGTATAGACTATAAATATACAGGTAAATATCAATAAATTCAGTTAATTTATTAATTGAAATGTATAGTAGTGAAATGTATATACAGAATCCTTGTTTTGTTTACATGTCTGAACGTCGTCTGCTTTTTCGGTTAGCACTTAATTCGTTTTGTCGCGTTTTTGTCGGCGGGACGTCTTGTTGTCTGGACTTTTTTTCTGCAGCCCCCAGTAAAAGATGGGTCCGTAAGCAAACACTAAAACTTTTTCAGCCGACAAATTTGTGTATGCATCTTAGCTTCTCTGGGGATCGCAAAGCAGAAAGGGGGTCTTTGCACAAGTTGGCATTCGTGTGCCCCCTTTAATAAACACAAGGCCCTTTGTACCAGAGCTGTATAATCAGATTTTTGTTTATGATACGGCGGGCATTGTTCGGCCTTGGATGGGCACATTGTGTGCATCTTGATCCCTTGCCAGGCATCTTGCTGTGATTGTTTATGCTGTACGTTTAGCAGTTAAAAATACGCAGGGTGGCTTGGTGTCCCCAAACAGCATATCGGTGGTTTTTGCTGCCTTTTATTCATTTAATTTGCCCCTGATAAAAAAATAGTTCCTCTTTCCCTTGACTGTGGTGGCTGTGACTCCGTTGTCCAAGATGAGGACCGTCTTGCTGTGCAGGATGAGTGAATTGATGAAAGGGAGCAGAGTGTCTTCTAACATGAAGGAGGGTGGAAGTCGGGGAGCAGCGCTGCTTAATGAATCAACAAAAGAAGGATTCGAGAAACAAAAGCACCTTCTGTACAATAACATCTTAAACACTGCTGACCATTACACATTGTCATGCAAAGATGCGATTTAATGACCAGCTTCAGTGAATGCAAACCTACAAAAAAAAAAAAATCTAAATGTTGAACTACACTGGGAAAAAATTTCATAACTGCAAAATTGTGTTTTATATTTCAATTAAATTGCATTACGCTGTGTTTTTAGTTTTTTTTTTTTTTTTACTTTGTTCTTTCTTTTAAGTTTGCATTTATAAAATGCTAATTAAAAAAATGTGTGTGTGTGTGTGTGTGTGTGTAGTAGTAGTAGTAGTAGGGAATACAGTAAATAAAATGAAATAATATTCCAACAATTAGTTTTTCATGTGTATCTTAAATAAATATATAATATAAATACATTTTTAAATTAAAATTTTCAGTGATTCTTCGTTAATTTCAGTGGTTATTATTTTTATTATTATTGTTATTATTATTATTTAAAATAATACTATTATTACCCTATTGAATAGTACACATTGAGTGACATATTTTTAAATGATCATGCAGAAAGATTTGCAATAAAGTAAAAAAAAAAAATTTTATTGTAAAGCAGGAATTTTTTGGTGTTTATAATGATCAGCACATGTACAGCTACAAGGACCAGACCAAACACTATATTGATGTGTTATTTTAATCAATAGCTTCTGCTATGTTAGCATAGCTATGTAAGAAATTAGAGCATTTTCACACTTTACTGCTATGTGGCTGCTTTTATAACACATATTGGAATAGCCGTTGTTCATGAACAGAAATTTTACTAAGACACTGGTATTGTTTATAAATAATACCATGACTGTAAACTGGGACAATTTAAATGCTATGTATATTGAATGCATGAACTACTGTTTCAAAATTGTAAGATTTTGCATTGCAATAATTATTTTCTTTCATTTAGAAGCTTGTTTATTTTTAAATTGCTATACTAAGCAATTAAATTGATCTTTATATGGCGCCTTTCACAGTGAGGTGCATCAAAGCACTTTACAGAAGAAATTGCAGATATAACAGAAATATCTGCAAGATGAGAATTAAACCACCTAAGACAAAGTAATACTGACAAACTAATGGGAGAGACTCTGTTACTTTATTCTAATCTTTTACTTTCGGTTTTAGAAGCTTTAATAACAACTGGAATAATAAAAATAGGGTCTTCCTCTGTCAAAAATATTCACAGAAGATGTAGGAAATTTGTGTACTTCCTTCATCCCTTTGCATAGGGAAGCAATTTTCAAGATTGACGTCTTCAGATTTCAGATTTTTATTATTGTTTTTATTCCTGTTTGTATATATAAATTTTTACAGGTGCTGAGATTTATTTTTTTTTTATTGTTATTGTTAAATAACATTTGTTGTGATTGTATGCACATTTAGATATGTCGCCCATTGTGACATAATGGAATGGATACATTCTTAAGAAATTACTTGCTTTTAAACTCTATATAAAATACTCTATATGAGTATTTTCCGCTGATATTATAATTATTCAGAAAAGGTTTTATTTTAATTTACACTAAACACTGATTATTTTAAACCTGATTTTCTTTTAACGAAATGATATTGGTCAGTTTGATGTGAAAAATAAGCTGGTTTGGAGTTCTGAATGTACCTCATGAATAAGACTGGAGGGAAAATGTCACGTATATGGCATGGATGGAAAGAATGCAAAGAAAAAGCTAAAAAAATATGTCATTTGCAGTAATATTATTAGAAGAAATGGAAAATGCAGCTGGATTCATAGCTTTGATATTGAGGCTTTATTATTAGTTTGGGACATGCAGTCCGTTACAGATGTTTTTTAAATTTAAAATCTTTTGGATGAATTTATGTATTTATTTATTTTGTTTTTTTTCATGGAGACAGTGACTGTGTTTTTTATGGTTTAATAAATGTGTTATTGCATTACATTCATTGCTCAGTGATTGCATTAATGATATGGGTTTAGTTTTCCTTCGGTGACTAATTTACACGTGACATTGAAAGGACTGTTAAGTGAGTGTGTGTGTGTGTGTGTGTGTGTGTGTGTGTGTGTAGTTTGTAGCCGTGCTTCGCTTTGTTCCATTTCCATGCTGTGTCCTCAGTGAATGAACCCAATTTGTCCGCAGTGTGAGATTATGTAAAGGCACCTTCCCGTACATTTTGCCCATCCAGTTGGTTTCAGGTCGAGTGTGTTCGGTTTCTGCTTGCATGTTTGCTCATGCGTCGACAGCTGTGCTGCGCGCAGGGCGCTTACCTCACTGGCAGGAAAGAAAGCGTGATTTGTAAAAGCACTCGGGTTGTGACGCGGTGCTTCCAGACAACGACGGAAGGGAAAAAAAAGAGCCTATACTGAATAGTGCTTTCGAGAGTCTGCCAAAAGCATTCTGGAGTCTGGGCACACACAGTGTTCGGGCCTCATGACTGTGTGTGTGTGTGTGTGTGTGTGTGTGTGTGTGTGAGAGAGAGAGAGAGAGAGAGAGACACAGAGAGGGACCAACAGAGGGTGGGACTACATCGACTGGAAGGATGTGTGTCTTGTATGCTCTCTCTATGCAGTAATCACAAACAGCGCTTAGAATAAATATTTGGCTCAAAGCTTTCTGATTACTCTCATTTACTTCGTCAGTACATTGTTTAAAGTTGCACTTAATTTACTGTCAAAATTTAAATTTACAGCTACCAAACAGGTAGTAACATCCTTATTTTTTAATATAATTCTGCATCTCTAAAGCATTATTTGCAGTCCATTGCTACTTTAATATTTTTCTTAAATTCTCCCTATTATTATTGTTTTTTTCCCCCTTTCACTAGATTAGACTTCCGAACGCCCAGAGGAATGCTTAAATCTTTCCAGATTTCCTCTATCTTTTGAGTAATCCTTTAAAATTGATTTGGCACATTTTAGACTTTGGCCGTTGTGCTGTACTGTATATTTACCATATTCTGCAAAAGGTACCAGATGAGGTTTGCTTAAGTCTGTAGCTGGATGTGTCAGCACTGGAAAGGGTTGTCAACACATAAAATATGTGATCGGTGTGCTGTCATCTTGCCTGGAGACATTCTGCATCCCATCTTGTATCCTGTTGCTGTCAGTCTGCTGTCAGAAACTTGCCTATGTACCCACAGAAACAGGCCAAATGGAGGTAAAGCAAGGCTGTTCATGGGATCAGTAGTAGGGACAGCACCTATTATTTTGATTGTGTGCAGGAAATTCAATCACTGTACAGTGAATGAAATGTAAGCGTGTAATGTGTCTGAGTAATTTTATTATCCACATTTCCAGTGAAATATCTGCAGATTGTAGATTTACACAGGATAAAGCGCGTATCACTTCAGCATTAGTAATGTCTTTAATAGTATTAGCATAAATAATCGTATTTACATTATGCCATATCTGATTGATTTTTCATTCCCATAATTAAGTCTGGGTCTGTTCTGGTTTGGATTTCTTGCAGAGCTTCTGTAATGTTAGTGTGGGTTTTCCATCCATTTTGACAGCGTTATTAAATATAGTGAGGTCAATAGGACTTTTAACAAAGCGCAAAATATAATATAATAATATAATGAGAAATATCCTTTAGAACATAATAATAATAATAATAATAATAATAATAATAATAATAATAATAATAA